>JAAAKG020153829.1:0-30768 GCA_010014905.2 Druon quercuslanigerum
ATAACACGAGAATTCCAGATCAATCTAAAAATTTTATAACCCCTTCCTCACACTACTCCCCTCCCTACCGAGTGAGTTACGCCTACCCCGAAAGGGAAACGGCTAAATGGTGTAATAATAATAACAAAAGGACCTTATAGAACGAGATTAAAATACACCAGAACCCACAATAACCAAAAAACCAAATAAAATTAGGGGAATTAAGTTAGAAAAAGAAAATAGAATCAAAAGACCTCATAGAATCAAAGATTCTTCAATAGAAGCCTCAGAACCAACAATAGAAGGCCCAGAACCAATACCAGAGGAACAGAATAAAAAGAGCACATAGAATACATACTGCATCAAGACTTCATAGAATGGAGATTAAATCCAACTTCAGGTATAGTTAAAATTAAACTTAATGATGTAGGAAAATTCTAGAACTATACAAAGAAAGAAGAAATGCCACCTCTTAATGAAGAAGAATGGTTAAGAAAATTGATTGGATAATTGACGAAATTAAACGCTGAAGACTTACGTCAATCAAATTATCCTTTGGAGATTTCTTAGCTACGCCGATAGAGAAAGAAGCATTTCAAGAAATAATAGAATTTGTTTTTACATTTATTGCGAGCTCAGTTTCCACTTGTGCTTTTCAAATTCTAGAGAATTCTCTTAAGAAAAAAAAGGGAAATAACACAGACCCACAAGAAAGTTGTCTGTAATTTGCACCTGACCAGTGTATCCTTATGTATTTTGGGCAGCTGAATCCGAATCCGACCTCCGAATTTGCCCTACACGTCAAAATTTTACCCCAGCCTAGGGCAAATGTGTAAAATCTATGGTTGTTCGGGTTCTCTGAACGTCTTCTCTTTTCAGTCGTAAGTCAATGAAAAAATACACTAACTTATATATTTTAAGTTGCTAAATTATTATTAGTACTCAAAATTACTTTTCAGTGCAACAAATTTACCCCTAGCCTAGGAGAAACCGTGAAAAACTAACAACAGCTTCTGACCTTACTCAGGTTAAGCACCTGTGCAACAAAATTGGATGAAACAGATACAGTTTCCTCAATAGGAGCCGTCAAAATGCATTTTACTTTTATTTATCTCGAGGGTTTTAACCTTAAACAAACTCTATAGTGCCTCATTTTTCTTCTAACCTTTTGAAACTTTTTAGAAATTGAGAAAAGACAGAAAAGTGCCTAAAAAAAGCGGTCGCTATAAAAATAGAAGTCATGCGTACGAATCTAAATCGGATGAATTCAGCTTTCTTTATATTTTCTAGTTCTTTTGTCTAAAAAAATGTTTACGTAATGATCTTCTTTCACGGTTTTTTCCTCTGCGTTCAACATCTCTTTTCAACATCCAGCCAAAATCTGCAATTATATTCTCATCCCATCGCCCCTGATAACGAGGCTCGATTTCTTCGATGTCTTGATGGAAGCGCTCACCCTGTTCTTCGCTTTCAACGTCAAGATTTTCAGGGAAGTAATCTAGATCTGAGTGAAGGAAGTGCAATTTTAAGTTCATCAAAGAACCTTGTTCATGGTATTTCTGAACCATATTATTTACTAATTCTCTGTAGTCGTTACTTTTGTGATTTCCTCAAAAATTCTCTGCAACTTTTTTAAAACTAAGCCAAGCAGCTTTTTCAGAGTCATTTATATTATTATATATCATTTATATATTATATTCAAATACTCCTTCCTTTACTTTGGCGTAGGATAAACCTGGAAACTTGCTTCCTAGATATGTAAAACATTCTCCTTATTTGTCTAGTAATTTAACAAACTGTTTCATCAAGCAAAGTTTGATATAAAGAGCAGGCAAAAGAATTTTTGTAAACTCAAACAATGGCTCATATAATATATTGTTTGAACCAGGTTCAAAAGATTACCTTTCTTGCCATTTTTGTGTGTGAAGTGATGCTCGCGATCTCTACTATCCCACAAGCACAAAAAGCAGGGATATTTAGTGAAACCTGATTTTTGCCCTAACAGTATGGTTACAATTTTCAGATCTCCACAGGTCTTCCATTGATATACCGAATACTTAATCAGACACAAAATCTTCTTCAGATTAATGTACTATTTCTTCAGTATAGTGAAGTGGGCTCTTGGTACTGATGCGAGCTTATTTTTATTGCGTAGCACCACTGCTTTCAGACTTTGCTTGGAAGAGTCAGTGAAAAGCCTCCACTTATCATCTTTATAAATTTCTGTTTTTATTTCATTCATCAAACCATTAACATCTGAACAATATAGTAAATCAGTGTCCCGAGAGAAGTCCGTTAAAAAATCTTTTTCTGTTTCTGTATACGATGGATTTAGTACCTTTTGTTAACAAATTTCTTTCTTTCAAATCTGAGGCTAAATATTCAATAGCATCTTTAGGTTAACCTAAGTTTTTGATAAGGTCATTCAATTCATTTTGCTTGTAGAGTTCGAGTGGTTTTTGTTTTCCTTTAGGAATGAACTCATCTCCACTGTCGCCATTGTCAGTGTTGTGTGTACAGTCGTCACTTTCATATTCCTTACCCGCAAACGTTTCAATGTATGTCTGCTCAAGTGAAGAAATAACATTTTTCTCGACTTCTTCGATATTTTGAGACTCTTCCATGCTATCAATATATTTATTACATGAGGGAGATGGCTTGATGACTCTGGAAATATTTGCATAGTCAATATTTTTTGTGGTCGCAGTGTTGTGCCCAAAGATGTTAGTTTTACAAAAATAGCAATCATTTTTATTCTGAATTCTCCATATCGTCGGTGAGCTGAATTCTATCTTCCCTGTTTCTTTATGACGACGTAGTATGCTATATCAATTATTGCAAATGATCCTAGGTGCCCATTCTGTCTCCTGATTTTCGATTTCACGGGCAAAGCAGGCTTAATACAGCTCTTTTATTGATTCTGTGATGTTCCTATAATTTTTCGTTATTATGTATTCACTGCAAAAATAACAGGAACTGTTCGAATTTCCGGTAAATTCATAGCTAGATTCGGATTTTTGTGTATTTTGGTTTTTGTGATTGTTAATTTCCATAAAGTTAAAGAAAAAAACGCACGTTAGGGATCCTGTTCCAATCGAGATGAGTCCGCCGTCCTGGGGGTGATAACCCTCATACCTCCCCAGGCCTAAGTATGAGGGTTTTCGGACTTTGACAAGGACCAAGAGTCAACTTGTCGTCGGACACCCTACGGTATCATCCTTATACGCCAACGCCTCCCTGCAGAGCAGTGCGTTGCCACTGGTATCGTTAGCTCGATAGATTGAAGACGACTCAGGCCACACATCCTCTTTCGGGGCAGTGTAATCGCTGCAGTATTTATCGAGGCAGAAGGATTTTTGCGCGCATTATGAAGACGTACTTATATGGCTAATGCGAAACTAGATTCAAATACAGATTTTATTTAATATATGTGAGCATGCAAACGCTTGCTGCACGATATGCAATGTAGCATATGTGAAACAACACCAAGAATGAGCAATTTATGTTATTTGTACAAAGAAAGAAAATAAATCCAAGCATTACATGTTGCTATTTTTGCTGTGGACAGGGCAAAAAACAGGTAATATTGAAAATTGATTATCCACCTATTTTCTAAGCTAAGCAAAAACTAAGAAATTGTGGAGTAATTTGAAACTCAAATTTTGACTCAAAGACTCAAAAATCGTAAAAATATCACATTTCAGAAACATAAACTTGCATTATATATCTAAGCTGAAAGAAAAAAAGGGCAATATAGAGCGAACTTGATTTTTAAACCTCAGATTGAAAATAAATAAAGCTATTATATTTGATCCTTGATTTTTAGTACAGACCCGTGACTTACGTAAGACCTGAAGTTTGTCTTAACTCCTAGACAAATTTCCCTTAGACTAGGAAAAAAATGGAAAAGCGTAAAGAGATTTTAAGGTTTTATTTGAATTCAGCAACACGACATGCGTAACAATACTACAGTTGATCATCGACTTTCGTGTCTAGAAATAAAACTTGTATAAACCCGACTAGGGGAAATTTCGTGACACTTTAAAGTAATCACGAAATTTCCCCTAGTCGGGTTTATGCAAGTTATATTTCTAGACACGAAAGTCGATGATCAATGATATACTACTAGTATACTGATCAATAAGATCCAACCCATTAAAATTAGCTTTCAAGTCGCTGGATTACAGGAGTTGCCAAGGTGGAAGGAGCCTTTGTTTCGGGAGAAACGGTATAGATATCTCTGATCAAAGTTGTAGAAAAGAATCAAGATGTCCGTCTAGAAAAGTACGACTCGATCCCCGACGGCGTTAATAAAATAGAGAACCAAGAATTAGTTGTGCCATTGTATATTTATGGAAAAAATCCTTTCAAAATACCAAACAGCTTAGAGTATGAAGTAATAGATCAAATTAAAGAAGTAAGTAGAGGCAGTGTCACTAATTCGGAAGAAAAGTAGGCAAAACGGATACAAGATCTATTAACTAAAACTGGAATGGACCACATAGAAGAAAAAGAACGTCCTCATTTATGGAAAATGATAGCAGGATACAGATATTTTTAACCTTGAAGGATCCTTTTTCCGTGTACCGATTTAGTAGAACATGAAATAATTTTGAAAACCGGAAAAATAGTAAATGTCAAATCTTATCGTCCTCCCTAATGCCATTAAAAAGAAATAAAAACACAAATGCAAACCTTGAAAGAAAAAGGTGTAATAAGAGATTCGAACTCCTCCTTTAATTCGAAGATTCAGGTGGTCCCGAAAAAGGTAGACGGACCTGGTAAGAAGAAATCGCGCATAGTAAAGGATTTTCGAAAGATAAACGAGGACACGGAACAAGATGCGTATCCATTGTCAATAATCGACGACAACTTAGACCAATTAGGAAATGTAAAATTCTTTTCTGCCTTCGAACTTAGCTCAGGGTTTCACTAAATTCCAATGAGTGAAGCATCAAAGAAATACACGGCTTTCTCGATGTCCGAAGGTCATTTTGAATTTAATAGATTACCGTTTGCGCATACTAACAAATAATTACATTCTATAAAAGACAAGGTAACACAGGAAACTAGGCCGTTAAATTTAAATAACTTAAAACAATCAGTCGATGACATCGAAAACGCAATACACAAGGTCACTAGAGACAGAAGAACGCGAATGTGTACTGAAAAGGCCACCAGTTGGCTGCAGTACCTAAGATACACAGCAATCGTGACAATCATAGTTTTTATTGGTTAAAAATGTAGTAGCTTTGACAGTCTTCATAAATGTGTTCCTGGAAATATTTGTGATACTGTCGCTCCTACGTGACCTATTACAGAGATGAAAGATGTAGACCATAGAATTAATACAACTGATGTTAAAATAAGATCCAGTAAAAAGTTTTAGAAACTAAACCTAATCTAAGAAGGGGACTGTAACGAGAGCGTCAAAGGATCTTCTATTCTCCCCACTTTTCTACTTCTATAAGCAGAAGCCCGTTGCCATTGCTTACCTTGTACGGGGAGTCAGTCTGTTTGGTACCTCAGACCACCAATGTTTATTATAATAAAGAATCCTGCAGTATAGTTCAGGCACAATACAAAGTATTTACAAGTAAGTCTTCTGATCCCTTACAGGGACCAATACTTAAGTTATGCAGCTCTAGCTTTAGGCGTAATATTTAGACTGCATAAAACTGGAATGTTTAAAGCAATATCAAATCATGTTCTGAAAAAACTATGTTTATTCTGCGATAATGTAAAATTAGAGAATCCTACCGATATTGTAACTTACAGTATCAGCGTAAAACCATTTTTAAATACTAAGGAAGCTAATAATGTTAATAAAACACAAAAAGTAAGAATTTGAAAGTTTAGGGACTAAACTTTCTCTAAAAAGGGGTTGTAATGGCTGACTTCTTGGACTTTTCCCAATACTATTTTGGGCTATATATGTAGCGCTTTGCCCCAAGGCAAGTCAGTTCTTTCTAATCGTGTAACCTAATTATACATACGTTGAATAAAGATTAGTCGAGTACCATTTGGTAATTTCCTAAGCAACTTTGTTTTATAATAAGTATTAATCATATAAACAATTTTCGTAAACATGCTCAGAGTTTGGGTATTTTTTAATTATTCAACACATTTTTTTTCTCTTTTTTAAAAAATTCAGAAATTTCGAACGAATAGGGTCAGTTTTTTACAAATTTCACTCAGAACTTCTTTTCGATTAATGATACTTATCAATTTTTCCAGATTTATTATTAAAACTACTTTCATGAGCAAATTAAGCGTTTGGCCATTTTTCGAAGAATAGGCTCAATTTGTTTACGGAATCAGCAAAGAATATATTTTCAATTATCCTACAATACTTTGTAAATTTACAATAATGATTAATTACTAAAATAATTCTTATAAACAAATTCAAAAATTAACTATTTTTTATATTTTTAACACTTCAAACATTTTAAACAAATTAATTTTTAGAAGAAAATGTATACACTATGTATTTAAAAAGAATCAACACAGAATAAAAACTTTCTAATGGTAAAGACCTTCATGTTCCTTAATTTCAGTATTTTATTTATTTTTTATTTCTTCCAGTAATTTAATAATCTCTTCAATTCAATATTTTGCTTTATCAAGATTTTCAGTAATATATTTTCTCTTGCAATATATTTTTCCATATATTTTACTGTGATTAATTACTCAGTTGAGCATATAACCAATATTATTATTACCTTTTATATGTCATGATACACGGATATCCTCGTTGCTACAGCATCATTTAGGTCCTTTAGCATGAGTAATTATACCGCCAGAGGACTAAACTTCGCTGTGTATGTCAATTTGAAACTTTTTCTTTTACTAAGGTGGGCTGCATGAATGAATGAATCACTGCATGAAGTTTAGTACAATTTAATTACAATGCGACTATATACGAGTTTATTTAAAGTACTCGCGTTTGCCTAGACAGATGAGAGAAAAACTGCGTAAAATCACCTCCCGAGTTAAGCCGACTTTTTAAAATTTGAGTAGACAACACGGTCATACGTCGTAGATGGTCTGTGGTCACCTATTCAAATGCTCGGGGCGCTCGAAATGGTTTGACATCTGGACACTTCTCGAGTTGAGAAGAGTTTTATTGATAATCCGTCGTTTTTTGTTGACTTCAACTTCTGGAAAATTCCATTATTTTTAAATTAATTTTTCAAACTGCAAATTTACCGTTTCCAATATTTGTTGAAAATTTAGATTTTTTCATTGAAAACTTATCTTTTGCAGCAAAAAATTCAACTAGTTGTTAGAAAATGCAACTGTTTGAAGATATTTTCGGGTAAAAAATTCAAATCTTTAGCCGAAGATTGCTCCTTTTGGCTTCAAACTTCAGCAACTTGCTTTAAAATTCATGTTGTATTTTGCTGAAACTTTTGCTTGAAATTTGTTCGTATATGAGTTAAAATTTTTTTGATTGAAAATTAATTTTCAAATTTTTATCAGAGAAGGTATGTTATATTTGTGTAAAACTTAACCCAAAATTATTGTTGAATGTCTACGTTTTGCGACTCCCTTAATCCGAAAAATAGGTTCTTACAATGTGTCCCTTCGTCTGTCTATTTATTTGTCTGTGTGTATATATTTTTTTATTGGGTTGGAATTTAATATGCACCGCTTTTAGTTGTTTTTTTTGCTCTTTTTTTGATCCCAAAAGAGATATATTACGTTCCCCAAAAACTAGCCTCTCATTATAATTTTTCCCAAAAACTACCCTTCCACGTGAACGTATGCAGCGGAGTTCATATATGTATGTAAAAAGAATTTAAAATAATAAAATTCAAAAACCATTGTTAGTGGATATTTTTTTCTCTTTTTCTGCTCTTCGATGATATATAATACGTTCCCTAAAAATTACCCCTAACTTGTAAAAAACTATCCCTTTCGATCAAAAATGTTTTCAAACGTCAACTAACAGCGGTTTCTGAATTTTATTATTCTAAATGCTTTTTACATACATATATAAACTCCGGTGCATACATTCACGTGGAAGGGCAGTTTTTGGGGAAAAATTATAACGAGAGGGCAATTTTAAAGTGTCCAGTAATCAATTTGGAGCTCTAAATCATATTTACCTGATTGATTGTGGTTTTCCCACTTTTTGAACATTTTTAATGACGAGAGGTAGGTATGCATGCCTTAGGGGTAGTTTTTTTGAGAAAAATATTATATATCATAGGAAAGAAAAAAATATTCAAAAAGAACCAACTAATAGTTTTGTCTGACTTTCATTATTTTAAATGCTTTTTGCATACATATATGAACTCCGCTGCATACGTTCACGTGGAAGGGTTGGTTTTGAAGAAAATTATAAAAAGAGGGAAATTTTCATGTGTCAAGTAATTAATTTGGAGCTCTAAATCATCTTTACATTTTTCTAGGTGGTTTTCCCACTTTTAAAACGTTTTTCATCACGACGGGTATGTTTTTACGACTCACGGGTAGTTCTTGGGGAACGTAATATACGTCATCGGAGAGAAAAAAGAAAGAGCAAAAGAATATCATCGTTACGTAAATTCGCCTTGATGAAGTGCTGAATTTCTTTGCCCAATAATAGTTTCATGGTCTTTAGTTTCAAACGTTTGATATTTTCGCAACTTTCAATTTTTTCGTCAATTTCAAAATTGGCTTGTCTTATGCGTTTTATTATTTAAATTATTGTATCCAAATCGTATGACTTGTGCAAAATGAACTTGTTGTTTAGAGAAAATTTTGAACCATGAATCATAATTTGCATTGGTGAATGTACTTTTTTACATTCTTATCAGAAAAGGTTTAGATTTTTGTAAAATTTGAGCCCCCCAGTTTTTTTAAATGTCCACGTTTTGAGACCCCTGAATCCGAAAACAAGTTTTTACGAACTTGTCTGTCTGCATGTGTGTATGCCTCTATGTATGTCTGTCTGTGTGTAAGCACGATAACTTTTGAAAAAATTAATCTATTATATTGGCCTTTGGTGCACTTTTTCAGTGTCCTAAACTAAATTTCAAGTTCGTTAGCCAGCCATTTTGGATTAAAATTCAAAAAGTGAGTCCACTTTGAATATTTTTGAGACCACTTCTTGTCAAGATTTGAAAATTCTGTGTACGGAAATTTATAGTATTTAAAAAGACGAAAAATTTATCCTTACGAACTTTATTATAAAACCAAAAATAACGCAGCAAATAACGCACGACATTAAAAAAGTCAGGGACGATAAATGTTTTTTTTAATGCACTACAAGAGTATACTAACAACTTTTTAAATATTTTTTTGAAAATTCGAAAATTCAAATTTTGACAGCATAAAGAAAAAATAGAAAATGCAAAATTACATTTTGACTGAGTAGATGTCTCAAAATCCATAAAATGTCTCAAAATTTGTTATTAATCACTTTTTTATAGAACACGCAGTTTTTGTTTTATTTACAAAAAACTTTAAAAATACAAAAATTAAATATTTCGACACAAAGGCACAAGCTAAGAAAAAATAAATAGATGACGCAAAATCGTGGTAATATTTCAGCCATAACCACGTCTCACGACCGTGAGATAGTAGGTTACAGTCTGTGACGGAATCAATACGACGATCCGGCAAAAGTCTCGTGCACCTTGACGACACGGAACAACCCAAGCACGACCGTCTTCTGCATTTTCCCGCAAGTGTTTTAGCATATTGATAACGAATTATGTCAGGCCTCGAGTTTGCAACAGAAACAATTGTTGAGAATATAAAGTTTCAGTGTATGCGACACTTCTCATTGTCGACAATTGACTCTATTTCCCTAGGAGCGTTTAGCGGAGCGATATTAAGGTTAATGCCGTAAGAGTGACGGATATGGTAATAAAGCACTCTTTTAGTGCCGCATTTTGCCTTTGGATGTAGGTCGTTCCCACATGAGTCGGACAACTAGATAGTATGTGTACTAGATGTTCGGAATGTGCATGGCACGCCCTGCAGTTATCATCGAGAATGCCTTGGCTCAAAATTTTGCGACGGTATGCTAAAGTGGAAGATGCTGTGCATCCTTTTATCGAGGAGCTGTTCCCGGAAGTTGTTTTTCTGTGCTTTCTAAACCCGGGTTTTCAGGAGTAAGTACTGGAGAGAAATAATAATTGATGCATTTTGCTCGCTCCTGATACTGAAGTTAAGTCCGAGTGTTTCAGCAGCCTCCTCCGCTGCTTTATGCTTCCTGACCATCTTAAGAAGAGGATCTCTTCCATTTGCGACTCTATGTGTTGTACCCACAATAATCCTGTTGTGAAGACATTCAATATTCAATATTGCGCCACCACCTTGAAGGCGTGAGATCTAGAGTCGCGGAACAGAAGACTTAAGATGCATGCTTTTGTTTATGTGCATAACTTTTCATGTCCCGATATCAAGGGATCTGAGCTCGTTCTTCGTCCATGGAACCACTCCAAATAAATAGAGTACTACCGGGACGGCAAGCATGTTCGTTGCAGATACTTTGTTCCTCGCCGACAGTTCGGAAGATCAAATCTGCTGGGTCTGTCTCTCCAGCGCAAAGGTGTCGAATAGCGCTTCTTTCGACGAGTTCAGGGTCTTCAGAGATGCTATTAAGTTTTCCTCACTTCAAATAAACTTTGGCACATTTGTCTTTATCTTTAGCATAAATCTTAGGATCATCCATACAAAATACATGGGTGACTTTGTGCTTTCGATTTACTGGTTAGCTTCAAAGTTACCCCTGGGAAATGAGTAGTGGACTCATGTAGTCGCCCTGAAAGACACCTCTTTGGAACGTGACATTCTTAGTTGTCACACGATTTTTTCCAGATGAGATAGTAAAACTGGTTTTTCAAAGTGGCATCAACCTCTCTATGCATCTCGCGATTTGCGGATTGACCTTTAAGCTTTCCAAAAGACAGATGATAAGTTTATGAGAGGTCGACTCGAAATCTTTCCGGTAATCAATCCAGGTCGTCGATAGGTCATGCTGATAGGATGCTGCACCTTTACAGACACATCTATCGCCTTGCTTTGGGCTGCGTTCTTCATACATTTCTTGCCATACAGGTCCGATTGCCCAAACAATCCTATCATTTCGGATAGCTGTGAATATCTTCCAAAGTGTGTTCTAAAAAGTGATTGACTTGTAATTCTTTTGGTCAGCTAAGTCCCCATTTTCGACAGGAGTATTGTGCGCCGTTCCACCACTTACTCCAGAATTGGCTCTTCCGACTTTAAATATGAGGTGAAAATACGAGCCAGGTGGTGGTGGGTTGAAGGAAAATTCTTCCACCAGAAGGTCTTAATACCATCTGGTCCTGGAGCGAAATAGTTCTTCATACCTCTCAATACTTTTTTCACCTTCACGGTAGTGATGGTTGGGCATTCTTGCTCAGGTGTTGTTATGAGGGCATCACACAGCTCCGCGAAGCGAATAATGTTCGCTGAGTCTTCGTCAAGTCTATGCTGCACTTGGTAGACTTCTCTCTAAAAGACTTCGACCTCCTCTGGTTTGGGCGGGTGGTCGACAGCAACTGGAGCCTCTGGGAAGAGTTAAGATGGGTCAGAGAGAAACTGTTGGTTTTCCCTGACCCACTTTGCTCTCCGCTCTATACTTCTCTTAGCGACAGATACTATCCGTATTCTCTCAACAATATGCAGTCAGCAGCTTTGACTTATTAAGTGTGTGATAATGGATCCGGAGTTCGCTCGTGAAATTTCGAACCTTGGCTGTAAAATTCCTGCCAGATGTTATATAGTCAACTACACACTGAATGCGGGACGCGTACTGTCTTGCCCAGCTTATCTTTATGGCGAGTTAACGCATTGGTCTTATGATCAACCGTTGGTTTTGTATTACGGTTCGCATCGGCCAAAGCTCTCACTGCTTTATACACACAAAAATTGATATTCCAGCGGTGGGATTCTTCGGAAAATTTTCCACGAAGCCTTTTATCCATTTCAGCCAGACCTTTGGGCTTGGCAGAAACCTTGATGTTGATGTTTCTCTGGCTCATAAAGAGTTGCTCGTACTCTATCGGAGGCCTGCCGACGGTTGGTCTTGTCACCTCTCTTTCTCTGCTGCCAGATTGTTAAGGCTCTGGTAGAGTAGGCGCTCGCCTTACATAGCCCCTTTTTTGGAGTACTTCGGCATGGTGTTTCGCAGACGTTGACGCGAAAAGTACTATAGCTCTGGGTTTTTCGTTCAGGGGCTACACTCGCATCGTAGCATTCTAGCAAGTCGTCATTTTATCCCTTAGTCTACCAAAAAGCCCCGAAATTCCGCCGGTCCATTGTATTGCCTCCATCTTCATTGCCCCCCCCCCCAGCTCCAGAGTGGTCGGCATAGTTGGTTGACCCATTGTCGGGAGCCCTGCGCGTTCTATTGTTTTGAACCGCACTTTCTATGCCTATGTTTGGTGTTATCATTGTTGTTCCCACGAGAAGCTAGGGAAAAGGGTTTGTCCATCCTTGTAGAGCCCCGCATACAAGGATAAGGCTTCGTACTCTGAGAGGTCGCCCGGTATCTCAGAGTAATCGTTCTAGACACCTCACCCAGGTGCCATTCAGCTTTCGGCACGGTTTTCACACCTCCACTTGGCGATTAATTTCTTCCGGGACCACCCCTGGAAAATTATCCGCGTCTGCCTATTAATTTATTGTAACCATATTCAGCAGAAACCCCTGGTACAGGGACCCTCTAGCCGCAACCCGATGGCGCTTTCGGTGGTATTTTAATACTCCCTTCGGTTTGCTTAAATTAAATTAAATATTTAATGCAATTTAAATGTTTTATACTCACAAATTAAATGAACTAAAAATCAGTTTGTTCATGAATAATTAAAATTCTTATTTCTGGATTAAAATTTAAGTTTATCCACAATATATCCTAATTTTATAATTATTATAATCACACAAAGAAATAATATCCCAATAAAACAAAGCAATTTAAAATAATAGCCCTGATATTAAAACCATAATCTATTTTTAAAACCATAATAACCAATTTTTTATTATTAAGAGTTTAAAAAAATTGTTGAATGGAAATAGATAATTTGTAACATCAAATGTAGCAGATAAACAAAAAAGAAATAAATTACAATTAAAACTTCACAAAACAGATATTTATAAGTTTACAATTACAAATTTTAAAACTTAAATCGCATCGAATGGTTAATTTAAAAAATAACATCCTCTCACTAATGCGCAAAAATAGCATTCTCATCTAAAAATAATTAAAGAATGTCTAACAAAAATAATGACAACAGCCTGATATTAGATTTCGTTGAGTTTTTTGTAGCATCCACAAACCATTAAACATTTTGAATATAAATGAAAATTTAGGATACAGACACATTCAAGAAGAAATACAAAACAAAAATTCGCGTTTTAATAAACTTACGCTATCAGCGGCGGGCGTAGTGTTTTTGCGTAATTGTCTCGCCTGTTTAGCCCAAATAATTATTCACGGTCAAAATATTTATTTCAGTCGTTTGAGAGAAACTAATTTTTGTTGGCATTTGCTACAACCGGTTGGCCAACCAATGTTAGAAATTAAATTCTTGAAGAAGCTGATATATTAAGATAACAGATTACTATTACGAGTGACCTCTTTTTAAGATAATAATTCTCTTCAACCGTTTGTAATGACGAAATAATGACTTTTCTTGAGAAACAAGTTTCAGTGATCTGAGAGTGACTGATTCTTTCTTCCGTTTGATTAGCAGTTTGGTTCCTACCAACCTGAATAAAAGTTAATTTTTGTAATCTTCTATGATAGTCTCTGTTGTTTAGCCAAATCAATTATTTGTAAATGGAAAATATTATTATCAGTCAGTTTTCGAAGTTAAGATTCGCTAAACATTCCTTTCAACCGTTTGGACGAATAGATGTTTACTATGAATTTTGGGTCTGGTTTCCATTAAGTGAAAATTATATATTATATATTGAGTGCATTCCTGACCCAACTTATGCCTTCCATACTCTGGTGTGCACGTGCATGCCAGCTTAGTCATTAAGTCCCTTTTAGAAAACATGATAGCGAAAACTAGCACTTACCATATTCGCGATTTTAATGGAAAAACACCACCATTAAAAGAGTTTATTAAGGACGTGTGCACTTAAGTGGTCTTCATTACACCAGCAACCGAACCTATGTTTATCAGAGTGGTGTTACTAAAATTTAAAGGTGTAGCATGTGAAAAGTTGAGATATAAACAATTTAACACAGTGAATGATCTAATCAAGCATTGGAAAAAGCGTTTTACCACAACATAAAATAAACAATGGTATTTTGAAGTCATAATAAACGTTCGGATGACCCGACTGGAATCATTAAGTGTTTATTAGGATCGTTTCCATAGCTTGCTCAGCGGAGCTAAGCATATTGGAAGAAACATATAACACTAGGTATGGCCCGGAAGAAGCGAACGACTTAATGTTAAAACCCGCTAAAGATTGCGCACTAAACATTTTTATACGTGGATTGCCAGAAAAGCAAACCCTTGCAATACGACTTAAACGTGGAAGAGAGGAAAAAATAAGCCCAAAAATCAAGGGCCATGGCCTCTTCATTTCCGTTGCAAAAAAGAAAGGGGAAGTTAGTTCTGGTTGCCCAATATTACGGCGAATTTGGTATTGTAAGGAAAGAATGATTTAAATATTCACGCAAAATGTTTAGTTCTCGAAATTTGAAAATGTGAACTTACGACGAACGGAGATAGGCGAATATTTCGTTTATAATATGAATGTGTGTCGGTAGTAATAATGGGTCGTATAATTGGGTAATGAAATTTTCGGCAATTGGAGTGGGGAGAGCTGTAAGCGCGAGACGAGAGTCGGTCATTTTAATTGGAGAGACGCTTGTGAATAGCAATATCGCTTGTGACGTTTTTAAAGTTTGTTATATTTTTGTGGTAAAATCCATTTTTGCCACGTTTGTTTAGAGCTTCGCCTCTGCATCTGATCAGGTAACATTATTTGTAAACACGTGGGTGTATGGAAACCTTAGCTTTTGTATCGATTGTAAAACCGTGGTTCTTTGTGAAATTTAGAGCGTGGCAAATTAATACAAACGGGAACTCCAATCTGATTACTTTGATAAGTGGAAATCAATGGCTAGGATTAAAATCTAGACAGGAGGCCTCATCTAGTAACGCTCTACGGATAATATTATTAAATCCGAAAATGATGAGGAGTTTCTCGCCGTTGGAAATACCAAGCATCAGAAGAATCATTAACAAATTCAGTATCTCGATAATGTCGACAGTATCATCACCCGTCATCTAAGGAGCCAAATAGTTCTTGATGAGTATTTTCTTTATAATTCCATGGGATCTCGAAATTTTATTCTTATTTAATTACCTTGCTCGTAATTAACTTATCTATTTATAAAAAAAGTGTGTTTAGCGTGACAAAAAACTATTGAATGAGTGACTCCTTATAATTACCGTCTCTTTATTTAAAAAAAACATTTATCAATCGCTCGGTCATTTTAATTCATGTTTTTAATCGATTCATTTTTAATGAATCGCATCATAATAATATATCGAAATATAATCAACTTGTTTGAACGTTAATGCTGGTTCTAACTCTAGCCTCGTTTGCATTGAACCTTCTCCTTCTCCAAGCATTTATTATACCATTTAAAGAGTTTGATTAACAGTGTAAAATATAATTAATTTAAATTTGGTAAAATTTTAGTAAGAAATCTAACGTAAAAAAATGAGTGTTACAGTATAAGAATAGTTTTAAAGTTAGAGCGAATTTCAAACATTATTTTTGAGTCAAACTAACTTTTCTGTAAAATTCAACACAAAGTCAATCCTGCATCGCCGGTTACTAGAGAGCTTTGATTAAGAATGCTTAGTCAGAATTCCAAATCCCTATAAAAGCTAGCATACGAGCTGGCCATCATCATTCATAGTAAAGTGTAGAAATAGAACTTAAATTTAAGACGAAAATTAAGCTAGGGTTAAATCCTGATAAGGAAATCTTATTATAAAAAGGTAAAAAGAAGGAATGCATGTCGTGCATAAATTCAAGCGAACATGCACGTTCACGCGAGCCCCCGTTCGTTCTCCCTTCCAACCATAGGCCAACATCCCGCTGTCCTCATCGAAAATTAAAACAAAGCTACATATAGACATGGTAACTCAATGCACTGAATCTTTAAAAATAAGTGATTTCAAGGTGCGTGATTTCCACATGTACACTTTCTGGTATCGAAATATCATTCGGACAACATTCTGCTGTACAGTAAAAATCGTCTCAAAATCACGTGGCCTGCATTTCCCATTTATAACTAATTTCTTTAGATTTGGCGAAAATCCCTACCTAGAAACGATCGAGGCACATCTTTCGGAGAACATACTCGTAAAAACTTGGACAATCTGGCACGGGTCAGAACTTTTCCAACTTCAGTCCATCTGCGTTATGCGTTCCAAAGAATAAAATTAAATTTCGTTAACTTAGCCCATAAATTAAATTACATTCCGCCCTGGAGGCGGAATTTCGGAACCCAGTTCAAAACGAATCTCATGTAATCGATCTTGCCTTGTGTTATCTAATAATTTTTTTAAATATATCAAACTCTCTCTCGGAAATTGACATTTCTTTGAGATCGAAATATTTAGTAAGATTGTTTCTTGTAATAAATTGTCTAAATAACACTTATGTGTTAGTATGAGCCGAAAAGAAAAACAAAATGCCTAGCTTCCCGGTTTATGGAAAATCAACAAGAAAAAGTCCACGTCGAGCATGAAAACAAGTACGAGAAAAACTTGCACAAAGAGCTGCTCAGGTGAAAGTGGGAACTGATGAATCAAAACCCATCATCTTTGTAACTCTCAAGGTATTGCCCAATCCTTGAGCCTCTAATTGCACCGGATAATTATTGCCAATTCTCTAAACTCGAATGGGTTAAATTATATTTGTGAGCTTTTCCCTCTGTAGGAATTACGTTGAGTCATTGACTCTGTTGCCTACATCGAGGGTAAAAATAATTGTATAATCGTCCATAGAGCTGGAAATAGCCAGAATCTAAATTAAGCACACAATTATTTGAATTCTCTTACCTCTTACTCTCTCTGGACCTGAAAGAATCATCCTTTAGGCCCGTCGCGGAAAGTATAGCATTTCCATTTCTATGTTATAAACTAGAACTCCTGATTTTAGCTGATGCTGCATTGCTAAGAGCAGTTTACATAAGGTGAGGAAATTCAATCGTGCACCCCAATATTCGAACCGAAAAAGCAACCTTCCACGACCTACCTTGCAAAAAGAAAAGGAAGAGGTGGGGTGTCTATTGTAATGATATATCTAGTACCGGAAAAAGTCATTCAACATAAGAGACGTGCCTTTTAATAGGAAAACCCACCTATTCTAGGGAAAAAAAACTTGACTTGACCGATGAAACATTACCAACGATAGACTTGATCAGCGATTTTTCGGATGCCGATACTGTCATCCTAGAAAATTAAATTGACCTAGAAAACTGCGAATTTTTGAGAAAAATGAAAACTCGCTGTGTTGAGCGTTCACCACCTCATAATCAATATCCCCTTTGTGAGGCAACTTGCAAATGCTCTAGAATATCAATTGCCGAACTCAGTATCATTGCGTGTTGAAGATTTTCTGGGAGGAGCCATCGAATTAATCCGCAATCCAAACACAAGTAGCTACTTCCACCACACAACCTACGAAAGTGAAATTATCAGGGCATGGTCACAGGAGTAGACTTCAACTCACATACAATCCCGCTATTAAAGATGACGAGTTCAGAAAGCGAGAACGAAGTCAATGACAAAAACAAAAAGAAATGGAAGACAAAATCGCCGTTTAAACGTGAAAGGAATTCGCTTCAACATATCCAACTCTGAACACACAAGATCCAACAAGATAAAAGAATTCTTGCAATACGTTGCTAACGGCGCTGTTCATAATATAAAGGCTAAGGAACCTGGTTTTAATAAAGATCGTCCTTCGCAAATTAAAGGCGATTGCCAGCGACAGTGTAAGATATAAAACGATTAATTCAGTTAATGAATTGACAGCCTACTTTAAAAAATGATTTGCACCCAGCAAGAAATGTAAATAGTATTGCAAATAGATCGTAAATCCCCGAATTCGTCAAACCAAGCGGTCAGGGATTACTATGATCCTGTTCAAGGAATGTGGTGCGAAACCAGGCTCGCCGTCGAGGTGAAATACTCCCCGATAAACCCAAGGAAAGTAGGATCATAATGAAACCGATCACTGAGGCTTACCACATCTCCTAACCAAAAGAAGGAAGCAGTGAACCACAACGCACGTTTAGCTCTTACCCGATACAAATGGAGAGGAAGGATGGAACAAAAACATTCGACCTCGAAAAATCAGGACCAGGTCCGCTTCCACGTACTCACAAGTATTCGCCACCAGCTGTTACCAATTATCTAGATCCTTATGCTCCTCATCCTCCTCAGTTACCTCAATATCCCTCTAGTTGTTGCTTTTACAGTACCCAAAATTAAGAACCCAAGGTCAAGCTTTCTCGTAGATTCAGACTCTGCCGTGAATCTTCTAAAGTCACGAGAATTAAGGCGCAAGTTAACCTACGACTCTGAGAATGCGAATCAACTAGACGCATAACCCCGAATACTGTAGAATCCCTTGAAACATTGAACGTCTCCATATTCGGCATCTCAGTCGAATTCAATATCATCAATAACGACTTCCCAATAACTAGAGAAGGAATCAACCTAAGACTCTATTTAAGGCAGAAAAAATCCCATATTCCTTTTAGGCAGAATACCTTGGTAACAATTTCGGATGACATAAACCCGAACCGATTTATTGAAGAGGAATCTCAAGAAGCCCGACGATCGCTCCATTACCAAATCAAACCCTTTGATAAGATTTCTAGAATCAAGCCCAGGACAATACAACCGGTAGCTATTTATGTTCTCAACCAGAGATTATTTAAGGCTATGCACCTAGAATAAAAAACTAGGGCGAATTATGCTCAGGCGAAGCCGCTGTCTCTATTCATAAAAGAGTGTACTGAGAACTCACTATCAACACCCAGGGAGCAGACATCGACGTAGAAATACTGGCTCAGGAAATCATCCACTACGATTTTATCAAACCCCCTGACAGCCTGCGCATCTCTCTATTAAATTCCCAAGAACAATAATATTTCTACGAATGGATAGAAAACTACGCCGATATCTTTTATATAAAATGGAGAGAAGCTCTCGACAACTAATGTTATCCAAGACAAAATTCTCACTACTAACGACGAAATAATAGCAAAGAAACAACACCGCTATCCCAATAAGGCTGTTGATCAAGTAGCTACTCAGATTCAAAAGCTATACGATAGCGGCATCATAGGTAGTTACAAATCACCGTATGACTCTCCTCTTTGAATTGCCCCTAAACAATTAGACGGATCCATTGAAAGGAAGTGGAGAGTAGTCATAGAATCTCGCGCTCTTAACGAAGGCTTATCGGGGATGGATACCCATTACCGAATATAACAGGCATACTCGATCATCTAGGCGAGGCCAAGTACTTCTCTGTACTTGACCTGACTCTACATGTTAATGAGCGTTAAGAATGCTTCGGTCACGTTTCAAAGGCTTATGGATATGGGGCTGAAAGGGACGCATGGCTTTTATATCGACTCCGGGATACTAATCTCAAACATCTAAAACATTTGGAAATTACTGAGGCTATCGGGATACTACCGACGGTTCATACCAGATTATACAGAAATCGCTAAACCTTTGACATATCTCAAATATGGGTAAAATAGACCTGGGGTGCAGCATAGAGTAAATGCTTTTACAAACTTTGTGACTCTCTCTCTCTTTCCCTCTCTCTATGCAGAGAACCCATTCTTCAGTACCCTAATTTTAAGAACATGTTTAAACTCACCATCGACGCATCTTAGCATGCTAGAGGCGTGATACTAACCGACGAAAACTAAGGCCTAGTCTCTCCAAAGCCATGAACAGTTGTCAAGAGCGATAGCCTGAGGAGGAAAAGGAATGCATAGCCAGGCGCAAGATTACTATACGAGAGACATATTCAGGAATTACTAATACAAGCTCGAATATAAACAGGCCTCTGGAAATCTTGGAGGCTTTTGCTAGTCCCGAAAAAATCAACAAAAAGAAAAAGGCTACTAATTTACTTGTTTTATCTAGAGCAAGAGTCTCATGAGGTAGTTCTTAAACAGATGATCCCCCACCAGAACCCTCCACAAGGGCAGGATGCGGTACTCAGGTGCAAAGGCACATACTAGCCAGTAGGTCAAAGCTCGCGGTTGCGAAGACAGCTACTTTCTGACCTAAAAGGACAAAACCAATTGCCCCCATGCTACCGCCTAAGCCTTACACCAAAACTCAACCATCGAGAAAGGCCACGAAAGATTTCTGTTTCAGAGGAATCTGAAGAGCCGGACACGCCCCACGGAGTGTTCAACCCTCCCAAACTCGAAGAATGTTCGATTAGCACACAAGTTATGCGGCGTATGCGAGCAAGCAGATCACCAGTCACAGAAAACCATTCACCTTTAGAATCATCCTCAGACGATAAATATTTCGACACAGTGGATGCTCCTTATCTCTGGCTAGCTTCATTGAGAGACACCTTCCTAGACGTACATGTAGATGGTGCGTATGTCTACCATGGGAATCATGAAGAAAAATCGGGGATAGGAATCTGGTTTGGACCAAATAGCCACCTTAACGTCTCACAACGTATTCAAGGCTGCCATAAAATAACGTGGCTATAATAAAAGCGGCAACGGAAGCCGCTCAAAAAGTCCACCAATCTGGCATTACTTGAAATCCGATATTTGATTTTTTGCAAATAAGGAAGATGATTTTTAAAGGCGTCCAAAGATCTGCAGATATTTAAAACATAATCTTCCCTCTGGTAATAGCAAAGTTTTTTGATGTTCCTGAGTGTGGCATTAAGCGAGAAAAGGTTGTACAATACTTAAATTATTTATACGATTCTACATAATGCGCAATTTACATATTTATTTTACTGTTAGAACAGAAAAAGATATAAAAACAATTCAATAAATAATTTGCTTTAATTAAAAAATTATTATCGATTATTATCATCGAGTTTACAGAGATATCCTTTTATTAATTGCCATACTTTTCTTATTCCGAGCCCAAATAATACATATCAATAAACAATTAAAAAAATAAAAGCACAAGTTGCACTTTTTATTTTAATTTAAAATTCCCCCCAAGATGGATGTGACTTTTACCGACAGCGCCAACCGTTTTTTTTTTTTGAAAAACCAGATGGTAAGGGAACATGCTTCTACCGCGAAACCCCTTTCAGGGTCTAGAAAATTTTCAAAGCGCATTTTTAACATCTCAAAACCTAATTATCAACGGCCTTTGATAAGTTTTGAGTATATCATGGATTTCGCCGTTTTTTGCATCCCGTTCCAACAGCCTTAAGTGTTCGATTGAGGATAAATTTTATACTTGTAAATAAGTGATTGTGTTTGAATTCATTTTTATATGTTTATTTTCTTAAAAAATCCCTGTGTATACGTCTTGTTTTCGTTATAACCTCATTAAAAATATTATACAGATATTGCAAGCTCCATTCTCGCTGTCCACACTTTTTTCCAATTTTTTGTTGTATTTTATTTACTGAAATATTTTAATATTGTACTACAATCCCTATAATTGTCTCATTTGAAAACGTGGATGTTTATGCATTATACCTTGTAAATCAAGAAATTAATAAATTAACTGGGAAAAAAATTATTTTTGAGAAGAAGAGGATAATCATGCGAAGAAGCCAGTTTTTCCTTTCTTAAAAAATGTTTGTCAACAGATCTCGCATACATAGTCGTTGAATATCCGACTGTTTTTAGTTTGTTCTTTGCTGAGATTAAAAAAAATTGCAAACAAAATATACAGTATTTGAGATTACGAAAAAGAAACCTTTTTAAGAATTTCAAAAGATTTGAAGAGAATAAAAAAACTGTCTAAAATTTTCTAAGAAAGTGTACTATTGCCTACTAGAATGGTAATTAGGATTTAGTCACCAGGGTCAGAAGTATTTTCTGAATTGTCTACAGAACACACGGTTCTGGGCTGAGGGAAGGGGACTCATAGTTAAATGAATTGGTGAGGGATATTAAATAGAGATAAGTAATAGACATTCTCTGCAACTCTACAGTTTTTAATTTTGAAGGTTTTTTCTATGGCTGAAATCGTAAGAACAATTTTTTTAAAGGGAAAACATTTTTTAAACATGACTTAATAATTATTTTAGATCTGGCCGCGAAAATCAGTGGAAATTAAACATTTGTTTTGAAGATAAGTGCTTGCTTTTTGTTTCAAATAAACCTATATATTTTTTAAATTCGTTATTTATAGGTAGATAATAAATTTTTAAAGTAAAAAAATTAACATTTTGATTGAAACTTTTACTTATTTTGAAGAAAACGTAGTTTTTGGTTTAAAGTTTAACTATTCTATTAACTTTCTCATTGTTTATAAATTAATCTCCTTAGTGAATGGAGAAACGTTTATTTCTCAGCCTGCTGGTCTTAAAAATGGACTTTTTTACACTTTATTATTTTACAGCATTTTCTTACAACTACCTCCTAAAAACTACCATCCATCCACACTTTATTCCTAAGCCGCTTGCTTTTATAGCCTAGCCTTCCTCGCTTCGCCTCGCCTCGCACGCATGTTGCTACTTTCTCGCTTTGCCTCGCATTGTCAGCCTCTGCCTTGCATTGTCAGCCTCTGCCTCCACGGCTAACCCTGATACTTATCTACTATTTATAATATTTACCATTTTTTTCACATACTTTCTGCCCTTTTGTCGCCCCATTTCATGCAACAATACCTCCATGCTTATCTTACTCCTTTCCACCTCTTCACACTCCTCCAACCAGCGCTCTACTTTTGCATTACCCTTGCCGCACAATTCACACATCCTCTTCTTTCTAGAAAGCCAGACCCTCTTTGTATCCTCCATGCATACGCATCTCTTTCGCGATATCAGTTCCTGACTTCCTTTCTCTCCTTTCTTACCCAAATATTGCGAACTATTCCTGGGTGTAATCCAGACGTCGCTCCCATAAAATCTTGACTCTCTGATTCTCTTCTTTCCCGTTTCCTTCTCTTTCTCTCTCTCTCTCCATTCCATTTCCTTTAACCACCTCATATACCTTCCTTCCTACGTTCCCCGTGTATCATTCTCACATCATCCATCTGCAATCCATATGTTCCAAAATATCTTTCCCTTTCCACCTCCATCTTCCCATCCCTACTTCTGTTCTCCTTTTCACACAAGAACTCCCTAACCAGCCTACTTCCCTCCTCTTCCAAATATTTCTCCTCATATTTACAAGCTCGACTACTCGTTGTAATCTCTAAACTCGTTCTTTCTGTCTCCCTCCTGACAAAATAGTTTAGCGTAATTCTTGCCAAAATCAGTGTCCACTTTACATACCTCTCGTGTATCTGATTTACCTTCCCCCCCACACCTCCATTTTGTAAAAGACGTCACCCAGCACTAGCCCATCGTAGTTTTTTATTTTCCTTACAAAATCACCTGCAAAGAACCTCTTTCCCAGCCCCACACCTTCCTCATCAGGACATTTGCCCTTCGCACTCTATCTTTTATGTGACCCTCCACTACCCCATTCCTCGGAAACAGGAAGCCCCTTTACATAAATTCTTTTACCTCCTGCACTGCTTTTCCCTTCCGCATACACTCCCCTCCCTTATCTCTCCCACGCCCCTTCCTGAACGCCATAACCTTCGACTTTTCCGCATTTAAATCTAACCTATTTTTGCCCAAGTATCTTCTCAACCTTTTCAGAATCTCCTTTGAAGCATTTTCACTCTTAACTTCTTCTACCACTCCGACCGCTCGCTTACAGAAACCCTCCTCATACCCTATCATTTGTTTCCTCATATATCTCCCTTATTCTCTCGATCAGTCCCCTCTCCACTGCTCACTTTTTCACTCCCTGCCTCAAACTACCCCTGTCCACCCAAGAAAATGCGCGTTTTAGTTCTACAAAGAACGTGCTGCAAGACGTAAGTATTGTGGATAGTTCTCCTTCCCTCCTTAAAGTTCGACTGCATCTTTGGCAGTATTCCTTTCCCCTCAGCATTCTTCCGCAGCCTATCTGCCAACACCATCGCGTATATTTTGTACGCCGTATTCATTAACATACTTCCTCGATAATTTTTCTGCCTCTCAACGCTTCGTTCTCGACCTCGTCGAACCCTGCTGCTTTAAAACTTTTCAACTTCCGTGTCTGCTTCTCTATCTCCTCATTCCTTTTCACCTTTCTCTTCATAATTTTACATTTCCTATGCCACCACGGCTTCACCTAATGCTTTCTTCTTCTTTCAAAATACCTTTCTTGGCAAACCCTTTCACTATCTCTTTCAGATCCTCCCACATCTCTTCTACCGAGTCCTTCTCAAAGCTCACCTCTCTTAAATGCCCCTAATACTTTTCTATCGTCTTCCTCCTCCATGACACCCTCTCCCCTACAACCCTTTTTCCCATACTGTCCTTCACCTCCTTTCCCCTTATCCACAAGCTTAATGGCTGATGGTCTGATTCCACACTTCCTTCCATTTCGAATATATCTGCTACCCACCCTATGCGTTATAGCAGCGATTCCATCCCCTCTCTCTCTCTCACAGAAGTAATGCGAAAGGAGTTCCTGAGTCATGGTCTGACCAGCGAGGGAGTTAAGTATAGTCTGTAGCTCAAAAAGCCAGTAGTGGCCTTAATTGAATTGCGATAATGTACATATATGGTAAGTTTCCCTCTACTGGATTTTAAGTCTCTACTTTGAAATGGTTATGCTAAAAAAAGGTGCTGTCAAATACTCTGAGCGGTGACAGTTATTTTCTGCGCGCACTCTCGATCACCGCTGCTCACTGTTTTGCACAGTAGGAAAAAGTAAGTATAATGGGAAAATAAGTCCATATTTTAGATTTCTCGTCCGATACTATATATTTTTTGTAATGAAACTTAACATAATCGCACATTGCTTGCTTGCGGCTGACTAAAATACAGAGGATTTCAACTTTTTTAATTTATTAATGCAAAATTAAATTTTATTTCGCAAAAGAACCATTTTGTAAAAACGTTTTGGATTTTTTTTTAATTGATAATAGAACCAATGCAAGAACTCTACAAAAAACGCTTATCAGTATTAGACAAAGAAGTTATTCTTTTATTTTTGTTATAACCAATTTAGTAAAAAAAAGTGTTTTCATGAGAATTGGCTATTTTTTGCTGCTGGAAACTTTTATTTTCATAGGTAGTTTACATTCAGACTCAATTAGTAACTATATAGTCGTAAAAAATATTTAGTAATTTCTTAAACAATTTTGCGTAATTTAATCCGCTGCTAATAAAAAAGAGTAAATTGGATCAAAATTGTAGGTTTGTGATTGATTTCTCCACCGTACATTTTACCCCACTGTGTAAAGTAGTGAGAGCGGGCAAGCGAGCGCATGCACCACGTAACCCTGTTACCGCTCAAGACAAACGACTACATACGGTTTTCCATTATAAATATTTCGAAGTGTAAAGGTTAAATGTTAATTATGTCCCCATTAAAAGCACCCAGTGCGTCAAGTTCGCCCCCTAGGCTTTTCAAAGTTGCATAAAACTTACTCTGTACGAAGTAAATTTTAGAGAAATTTTTGTATGGCGCTATGTAATTTTCTTGATAAAAAAGTACTTTAATGTCTTTATAAGGTTCTAGATCACTTCTCTGTATATTTTATGCACAAATGTTAATTTAAGAAACTCTTATCTATTACAATACACAAAAACTTGTATATGTACTTAGAAAAGCTTCTTGCTCAATTTCTATTCCAGAATTATTTGATTTTAAAGCTTCCATCTTATTTTGTTTCTTAGCTAATCTCAACCCTCGGCGTTTTTTATTTTCCATTAGGATCAGCTCTCTTTGTATTTCTGATTTTACTGATTGGAACTTAAATATTATATGTTTGCATTCTGTAAGTTCATATGTACTGATTTTACCAGATCTAGTTTCATTTGGTATCGTTATTTCAATACAATCACCTTCGGAACACCCAAGAAGAACTGTTGTTGACTAGAAGAAATATTTAGTATTAGTTTCAAATAATTCAACAAAATATTTTATTTGACATTGAACTTACACATTCAGGTTTCCACATTAAGCACGTAATGCTACAGGGAGTCTTAACAAAACCAATTGGAATTAAGGAAGGATAAGTTTCTGTCTTCTTAACGAGAAATACAAAAATGGTCGCTTCCAGTTAATAGCAGATTATTGATGGATTTAGAGATATGACGGTAATTTTTTTTGTATGAGGTTTAATTACTTGAAGTAGTTTGACATATTGTCCTTTTATATCATTAGAGGCATTCGAATTAAGTATAGCTGTAGTCACCATTCTAATAATACCAGTTTCGAAAGCACAGACAATTGTTGAGCCTGCACTTTCAATCTAAAAATATATATAGGCAAGCAAATTTATTTTTAGAATCAACGAAACTTCCGGAAAGAAGGTGTGCAGTGCTAATAATGTTGATAATTTTATCGTACTTACCGCACAAGGTAACTACAAGATTTTACTTCCAACATCACTACATTTGTGAACTAAAATCAGTTTCTTTTCACAGTAATTGTAAACATGTAAATAATTGTCTTTTCCACAGGTTGCCACGAATGGTCCCCAGTCTGCTACAAATATGTCAGCTATTGGTCCTGCATGGTATACGAGAAGCTTTCGGGAAGGATGAGGTGTTCGAAAAGTACAGAGATCAATGATCCACAGTCCAACATTAGAATCCTAAATTGTTTTACATTTCTTATTCAATTTTTTAAAGTTTCAAATCTATTTCTCCAAAAATATCAAGTATTCGGAAAACTCGGTTAGTTCAGAAACTAACGAAAAATTCTAGGCGAAAAACCATAATTTTTTCCCCGCAAATACATTTCAGTAATCATAAAAATATTACAACTGAATTACCTGTGCATACCAAAGTGTAGATTGGAGGTTCGCAGGTTCTCGTTTCCGAATGCACATAAGCATCGCATTCTTCTCCAAGTCATCTATATCTCTTTCTCTGATACAAAATTCATAAATTGGTTCAATCTCTAAAAAACGGTTATCGTCTACAGGATCAGCTTGGTCAATAGAGTCATAAAACCATATGCGAATCCATCCATCCATTCTTAAAGAAAAACTTAGAAGTTAATAATTATATAATATCGATATAAATATGCTTTAGTATGATATGCAAGGTGCCCAGATTCTGCTGTATAGTATAATTACATATTCATATTTTATCATTAACAAGAAGAGACCGAAAATGGTTTCGCAAATATATATCATATTTATTTTATATACTGAAATGGTTAAAATAATTAAACGCTATCACTTCAAATTATAAAAGTAACATCGCATATTGTGAATTACCAAAAAGGTAAAGAGAAGAGATAACCTGAAACCAACCAAGAAAAGGAAAGAAAATTAATGGATCGATAATTGCACACGCAATTCGATGATGAGAAGTGGGTATTCGCGGGTTTGAGGGGAAGCCAGGCCCAGTCGCGGGTCGGAAAAGTCCGGTCAATGAGTCCTTTTCGGTTGCCCACTCAGGAGAGGAAGGTTTTCGAGGACGCTTCAACGTTCTGCGACTTACCTTAGGAAAATTTCTGAAGACTCTGATGCGATTAGGATAGTCATTTAAACAGGAAAATAATCAGGAGTATTTTTCATTTCCAAGCATAGTGATTTTTCGTCACTCTTAAAGAATGTTTCAAAAGAGTGTATTAAAATTAACAGTCGTTAAATAAAATACCAGAAACAAATCAACAGTGTCTTCTGATCTGAACATTAGAAAAGCCTTAATTATGCTGAAGAGCCACGGATTTGGAATGTTCTTCAAACAGTTGTCATACTGGGACTTAACGATGAAATGAAATCTCTAACCATAAAAGAGAAAATTTCTTCTAAAGATATTTTGGATGTGAATTTTCTTTTATTCAAGAGAGCGTGAACTAATTTTTTGCGAAGTGAAATTTTGAACCGGAACTCATTTATCCGGACCTTATGTCATTTGATAAAAATAATTGAAAGAACTCTAGTGAATATTGAGTGAAAGAAATGTATAATTTTTCATAATGTGAGTTGAAGAATCAATTAAGAGGCGCCAGAGAGCAAATGTCTCTCTGTTGCAGGTACCCTTTTTAGGTTTTAAAGAAAAATGAAATATAGAATCTTAGCATGTGAAACACAAAATGCATAGGATTCTTCGTTTATACGTATTTGAACGCTATACCTTCAAAAACCTACGAATGCTGGCAGAGTATATAATGAGAGTTTACGCAAAAGTATGGTTCATGAAAAAAAAGAATTAGCAGTTTTATCATAGTAGCTTTCACGTATGGAAAACCATCTGTGAGTCCTGGTTCTTACCAAAAAAATTGCATAAAGCCGCAGTGGATCCCTGCATCCAAACGAATGCGCTTGCACTGCATCCAGAAAAATTACAAATGGCGTACTGTGCAACTTGTCACACAGGCCTCCAAAAAAAGTTTGTGGTCAGAAAAAAGGAGATGGCTTTATAAGAAATACCATATCTTCTCGGCTTAAAATACAAAAATTTAGATCAAAGAAAGATTATGCTTGCAACTTTTAAGATGCAAGGCTTCCTTATAGTTGGTTGGTTGGGTAGGCAGTGGGTGGTGAATCCTGAATCTTTTTCCTAAAATTATTTTCTGAAATAAGGGCGAAGAACTACATGTAAATTCTATGAAAATGTGCACTTTTTCACTAAATTAGATATTGTAAATGAAACACTTCCAAGGCGAAATATATTTGATGAAGGTTTCTACTGCGCTTCTATGATCTTTTTCTTCGCTTTACATCACTTTCGAGAAAAATGGTGCATAGGAAGTGTATTTTCCAAATTGCCTAAGCTTAAGGGGCTATACCACTATTTCTCAATTTTCGAAGCCGTTGTGGGAACCAAAGATATTGTCCGATCGAAATAAAACTTTTCTCAGGTGATACTGACAACAGACACATCATTTTCCACCGCGGGCCGAAGTGGAATTCGAAAGTTTGTTTTTTGACCCACCCTACTCTCCATAGGGAGAGGACTGCAGCCACGCTGTTTGCTGATATTTCAGATTTATTTATGCAGTAACTGCCTGTGAGTATTACACGTTTCCCCGCAATCGCAGGACAGTGGCACAGACGACAGAGGGGACTTTCTTCAAGTCCTATCTTTCGACTGTGATACCGGAGGTTTCCATGTACTATAAACAATTCTGTTAGGACCTTAAGTTCCTTTCTCCCGAGCTTGAGTAATTCTTTATATCAGCGAGTGTTTAGCTTTGAGCCCAAGAGTGTTTTAGCCTGCAACTAGAGACCAAATCCCACTCATTCTGATGTTCCTCGGTCAGCCATCCGTTATTATCTTCAGTGACTAACCTACTGAAAATTCCTACAACTGGTTCGGGTTTAGTAAAAGTTTCTTTCGCTGCTGGTTTTGCCAGCCTGCCCGGAATCTAATTGCCCTTGATACCGCTGTGTCCAGGGATCCAGAGCAGAGAGATTCGATTTTCTGTCGCTAGTTTATTCAGTGCCTCAAAGCACTCCCATACTAGTAGCGACGTGATGCTTGTTCAATTCAGGGCAATTATAGCAGCCCTGCTGTCTGAGCAGTTACGATTGTTTCCTTTATTGCCATACTCCTTTGCCTTATAGGCGCACTGGAGCATGGCCATAATCTTAGATTGTATAACTGTGGCGCAGGGCCTCATTGCGATTGCGAAGCCCATTCCATTCCTTCTAAG
The DNA here is from genome assembly GCA_010014905.2 of Druon quercuslanigerum. Lineage (NCBI taxonomy): Eukaryota > Metazoa > Arthropoda > Insecta > Hymenoptera > Cynipidae > Druon > Druon quercuslanigerum. Next base: position 29,846 of record JAAAKG020153829.1, read on the forward strand.
ATATACACCTGCTCCTGCGTTCTCCTTGTTCCTGGAGCAACCAGTGAACCAGTTTTCCCCATCACGGGGCAGGTGTGCCTCGCCTTTAGCCCATTACTGTTTCATGTCGACGAGTCGACCTGAGCATGCTCAGTATCGGCTTCCTCGCGATGTCGATTGATATCCGCATCACTGTCGATACATTGCAATCATTTACCATATTCAATCTCCAGACTGCCATCACAGCTATCGTCGGTGTCGTATTTGAGGCGCCAGTGATGCCTGTCAGAATCAGTCCCCTGATATATAAATCTTCATAAATGTCTCTGGGTTCAAGCCCCAGCTTTTCCCTATGGCTCTCCTACAGAGCTGAAAAGTCGCTACCAGCTTCTTGCACTTGTTCTACAGGTGCTCGCTCCATGACAGCGTCTTACTCGGATTGACTGATGGTCGAGTCTTCTTACACCATGAATCTACTATTCTGAGTGCTTGCTACATTAATCCGAAGGACGCATCCAGATGCTGGCCGCGCATGATAACTAGTATATCGTCCGCATAGCCTATAACGTAATGACCCTGACTCGTGAGCTGATACTCTGAGCTGCTGTTAGTCCAGCCGCCGAGGACTCCCTGTTCGTCGGCCGCTGGACCGCCTTGTGGTTCTTCGTAGGCTTATCCTCCCACGTTGGTGTGAATTCTCAGCCCCTTCCTCGCACCTAAAATTTATCTAATTGTACAACTCATTCGAGAATGCAGAATGCATCAAATCTTATCTATCTCGAGTACTCACTCCTGAAAGCCCGGATTCAGAAGGCACAGGAGAAAAACTTCCGGGAAGAGCTCCTCGATAAGAGGATGCACGGCATGTTCCACAGAAATGTGGAGGATCAGTCAATGTCGTGTGAGCTAACTTTCGCTTTCCTTAAATCACCCGGATTGAAGTC
>JAAAKG020153840.1:0-30767 GCA_010014905.2 Druon quercuslanigerum
GAACGAATCAGCCCCATAGCGCGGAGCGAAAAGCTACTACAATTTTTGGTAATAATAAGTTCTGAAACTAGACAACTGTTTGGTCCCATATTTTTTTCCGTGCACAGATACACGGTACGCGTGTAAAGCGCACTCATTCATCTTCTCCGCCCCAATAGACATTGGTGGGGTTCCGGGGAATTTGACGTAACTGAACTGTTTTCATTTCAAAGGCTTTGACTTAACTGGAGGTTGAGTGTATCTGAATATCTGAAAACTAAGACAAAAACATTATAATAAACTCGCGAAACTGTATACACATTCCTAGTCGATTGTTGTAAAAAATGAGAACTATTTTAATGGCTCCGTACTATGAAAAAATTGTATCTGGAAAAAAGGTACTTAAAGAAAAAAGCAGGATTTGAGTAGATATGTGGGTATATCCTTTATAAACTTCAAAAATAAACCGACGTTTTTTTTTCTTTTTCTGGCAACAATTAGTATAAGGACTTCAAACACTTTTAGAGGGATATTCTCTTGTTCCCCATTTATAAGAGGACGTTTACATAAGTTTAAAAATTTTTTAAATTTAAATAGTTTTGTACGATAGCCGTTTTGTTTGTGTTTTTCATATCATCGACGATTTGTTTTAGGTAAAGATTTTTTTTAATTCATATATTTTTTTTATTCAGCGTGTAGTTTATTACTAAATCTGTTTTATTACATTTTTTCAAAAATATATGTTTTGATGGTTTATTTGAATTTTGTTACTAAATAAACATATATATTGAACTTATCATTAAAATAATTTGTCTTAATCTCTATAAAGGTGATATATCGACATTAAGAAAACGTTAAAAGAAAGGATAAAAATTTGAGACTTTGTCTGGGTAAATTTGGATTTATAATTTAAATTAAGACACCCTGCAATAATTAATCCTCATTCCTTTCTATTCCAGGAATCAAAAATGGAGAACATGGAAGTTGCCGAGTCAGTAGTTCTGCCGAACAAAGAGGCTCCCACTGCCAACAACAAGGAGCCCGTCTCTGTAGATGACATGACCTCTCGGGACTACTATTTTGATTCTTACGCTCACTACGGAATTCACGAAGAGATGCTCAAGGACGAAGTACGTACCGTCACCTACCGCAACTCCATGTATCACAACAAGCACCTCTTCAAGGGTAAAATTGTCCTCGATATTGGTTGTGGTACCGGCATTCTCTCTATGTTCGCCGCGAAGGCCGGCGCCTCTCGAGTCATCGGAATCGAATGCTCCAACATCGTCGAGTACGCCGAAAAGATTGTAGAAGCCAACCAGCTCTCTCACATCGTCTCTATCCTAAAGGGCAAAGTCGAGGAGGTAGTTTTGCCCGACGGTATTGAGAAGGTGGACATAATAATTTCCGAGTGGATGGGATACTGTCTCTTCTACGAATCCATGCTCGACACCGTCCTTTTTGCCAGGGACAAGTGGCTCCGCGAGGATGGGATGCTCTTCCCCGACAAGGCGACTCTCTTCATCTGCGGAATCGAGGATCGACAGTACAAGGACGAGAAAATCAACTGGTGGGACGACGTTTACGGTTTCGACATGAGCAGCATACGAAAGGTGGCGATCAGCGAACCTCTCGTCGACGTCGTTGACCCGAAACAGGTCGTGACGAACTCCTGCCTCATCAAAGAAGTTGATCTCTACACTGTAACAAAAGCCGACCTCGAATTCTCCTCGCCCTTCACCCTCCAGGTCCGCAGGAATGATTATGTCCAGGCCCTCGTGACCTTCTTCAACATCGAGTTCACCAAGTGTCACAAGCGAATTGGATTCAGTACGGCTCCAGAGGTTCAGTACACCCACTGGAAACAAACTGTCTTCTATTTTGACGAGTACATGACGGTGAAAAAGGGAGAGGAGGTCTACGGCGTCTTCTCCATGAAGCCCAACGCCAGGAACTACCGCGATTTAGATTTCAGCATCGAGCTCGACTTTAAGGGCGAATTGTGCACGGTCCACGAGACCAATCATTATCGCATGCGCTGATACCGATCAGAGTTCGACTCCTCATCTACAGACTCCTAGAACTTCGTGAAACAAGTCGAACAACGGCCACGAGAAAAAAAATATATTAATGTTAAGAACGGACTGTAATCGACGAAAATATTATCCCGAAGGCGGTACGAGCACCGTTAGTTTCAAGCTGTATAAATACTAATGTTGGGCTATCTTATCTGAAAATCACGAAGTTGTATGAGACAATCCTTACAAGAATTTGAAGTGAGGCCGGTCTGTCAATAGGAATATCCGAAATTCAACCCGAAAATTTGTAATGTAACTAACTAACTTCTCATACTACTTCGTGTTGCGAATTTGCTGGGCTTTCATTGTTGGGCTAGAATTCTTTTTATTTAAGAGACTAAAAGATTTTTACAGTTTGACTGTAATATTCGAGTCTCAAGAATGTACGGAAGATGGTTTTCTTTCCCGAGTGATATTCTCTATAGAAATAGGCGATCCAATTTTTTACGGCGAGATAGAGTCAAGAATGAAGATATGTTATCAGTATTGGATGATTTCACAAGACTTTCCAAAAGCGCACTGCGTAAATAAATTCGGAGATTTCTGTCTTTAGCGAGTATTGTAATATAACCAACCCCATTTGTAAAGTGTTTCTTGATCGTATTACATTCACCAGTTTTATGACTTGTCGTTGAATCCAATTTGTGATGAGGCTTATTTTATATCAGTAAAAAGATTTCTAAGTCTTGAATGAAGAGTTGAATGGATAGCTGTGTTGATTGAGTATCCTGTATTTAGCGACGTAAAATGATAGCGATATTTAATTTTTTAATTTAAAAGGCACCATTGAATGGAACATGTATTCTCTACAAGTTCATTGGCTTTGACAAAAGGCGATTAAAAGCTGATGATATAGGTTTTTTTAATTTCACACATGACTAGTTGAATAAATTCCTAGAAACAATTTCTAGGCTCAAATTTGAATTTAATATCTGAAATTTTCTTGGACAAACCTGTTCCTACTTTTTCAAAATTCACCAAAGTTACAAAATATAATTTTAAGAGCCCTGAATTTTCTAATTTTTGATAAGAAAATAGAACAAGCCGTACAAGTTTATGGTCACAAAACTTTTTTTTTTACAGTTTCCGCTAAAATTTTGAAAAACTAAAAAATGATGATGCTACTTGAGTGAATTTAGCCATTGCTGTTTCCAAATTTTATGCGGACGCGACATTGTGAGTAGAATACTAACTTATTGCATCAATTATTTTTTACGTTTGCTACATGTAAACTATATGGCAAATATAATATTTGATTGCAAATTGAGTTTCCTGTGCTGTAGCATAATTTATAGTATTTTTTCGTTGACCCTTGCCCTTTTTAGTTTATAAACTGTACAGATTTAAGCTTTTCAAAGCCTTGTTAGTTTAAAGCTTTAGTATTTCATAATAAAAATTATAATTTCTTGTCTAGAATTTTTATTTAGTATTATTTTTAAAGTTAAGTAATTTTTGTTTACAACGAAAATTAGTTTACAAAAATTCAAATCCGGGTGTTGTGGTGAGAACCAGCATTTTTGTAATTCAAGTTATGTTTCGAGCGTCCTTGGACTTCAGAAGCAAATTTATAAATCTATCTTCTTAGTATTACTCATTTCTTTAATTATTCCTCGATGCTAATACGTGCAGAGTGGCCGCAGGACCGAAAAACTGAGAAATAACAGTGAATTTTACACATTTTTCAGTCAATTCTGCAATCACACATTTTATATTGCGTGATGTAATTAAATTTAAAATAATTTTTTTTTAGAAATTATTTATAAATGTAAAATAAGTACTAATTTAACTTTTTTTAAATTTATGATTCAGTTAACTTTTTCAATTATAATATTCAGTTTATAATGCGTAAATTCTAAAATATGTTATTGTACAAATTATCTATTTTAGATATACAATTTCAAGAATTTTAAAATGCACTTATTTAGACTTTAAAAAATTAAAAATGAAAGCGCTTGAAACTTAAAATGTTTGATAAAAACCGTAAGTTGGCCTGCTTCAAATATAAATTAACTCTAGATTTTTAAAATTAAACTGTAGTATTAAAAGCGAACAATAATTTGTTTTGCAGTTTTTGTATCTGTACAAAATGGAAAAATGTATAGATCTTAACGTTAAAAATTGATTTCCTTCAATTTGAAGGAATCATTTATTCAACGAATTTAAACGTCCGATTGAAACTTTGTAAACTATGTATTTGCAATTTTAAAATAACTTCAAATGAATGACTTATAATGAAACACTTATTACATTATACACCTTCCGTCAACCGACCAACATCGAAATATCCATTTACACCTCCGGAAAATTGAGTGAAATCTAGTAATATTTTAGTAATCTTTCAGTGAGTTTCAGGAAATAACTAAAATATTACTAGATTTAACTGAATTTTTCGAAGGTGTGAATGGATATTTCGATATGTTGGTCGGTCGACGATGGATTAACGTAAGTTGTGAAAGAGCCTTAATGGGAGAAAAAATGATGTAATATTTATAAATATTTGAAAGTTTATTTAAAATGAGCAACATTTGCAACTGAATTGATTGCAATAGAAAGCCTTGAACCGTTAACATTTTCAGAGTGCTAAATTGAATTTTACAATTTTAATTGTTCTATTTAAACAATTTTTAATTTGTGCATGAAATTTGTTAGTTTTGATGTGTAAATAATAATTGGACACTCATTAATTTAGAAAAAATTCGAGCAATTTTAAGGGATATTTAGAAAATTTTAAAAGGTTTCAAATTAATTTAACACTCAATTGAGATTTTGCATAATTCGAACAAAAATTAGAAGATTTTTAAACATTTTGAAAGGTTTAATAAGGAAACAAATTTTTTCTTAAGCTTCCTAGTAAAATTAAAAATAATTTTTTATTTTGAAAAATCAATTTGAAGAGAATATTTGGAAAATATTTTCAAAATTGTCTAAAAAGAATCTGGCAGATTTCACGTCCACTTTTTCAATATTGCAAGATTTGTTTTAAAATTCGAATCATTTTAAAAGATAATTAAAAGTTTCGGACAAAATAAAGAATTTTTAAATAAAATATTGAAGTTTTTTAAAAATTTTGAAACGCTTTAAGATGTACTTAATTGTCATTTAATATTGTCCTAAGAATCTTAGAAAATACATTTTTTTTATTTTCTTGAATACACGAATTTTCGGTTAAATTTTTTATTGGTGCAAAATGGAAAAAATTGGCTTTTAAATTTTTCACATTCTATTTCCAAGTTTTAGGAAATAATTTTAAATGTTTTGAAATATTTTTAACTTTTCTATAATAAAAAGAAAACTTTTTATGAAAAGGATCTTGTAATAATAAAATTCATAAAAAACGTGTACCATTAAGAAATTACATTACCTTTTAAACTTTTGCAAATTAAAAAACATTATTTAACTTAACATACAAAAGCCTTTATGATAAACTCGAAAAATTTATTTATTTCTATTTTTCGATTGGTTAATAAATTTAGTTAATTAAAATTGAATCATACTTGAATTTAGCAAGAAAAATTATACCTTAAAATTGCTACAATATCTAGTGAATTATTTTTATAATTTAAGTAAGACACCCTGAAAAATAATAAATTTGAACAAAAAAACAGGAACATATCTAGGAAATTCTTTTTATTATAACTTACTATATTAATGACAACAATTTATTGATTTATTATCACCTCTCAGCGCCACTTGGCTTTCATATTTCTCTGCGTAAAGTAACTTAATGAAATAAATATATTTGAATATTTTAATAACTACGCAGTTAGTCCCTTCAAAGAATTCGCCAATTTCTGAGTCTTATAATCCGTTCTCAACTGGATGAATGAAACTAGAACAGATCTATCCAGCATAGCCTGCAACAAAAAATATATAATCTTAATATTCTTCCACTTTAATATTTAAGAATAATATTAGAAATAAGCATTAAAACCTATTTAAATTCGATAAAAGAACTTTAAAAAAATAAGAAGAAACTAACCAACTGATCACCGGAGCAGACTTGCATCAAATTTTCTGGCTTGACCAGAAGAAGATTACAAAGAGCGTGCAAGGTGTCGAATAGTGTGACCACAAAGCTGATTTTTAATTCCTTAACGCACTTTCTATACTCGTTCATGTCGCAAATTGCACACATAGCTCCAGCCGAATTGAACTGGAATTGTTGCAAGTGTTCATAAATCACCCTGTGAAATCGAATTCCCAGTTCTGTCAACACGTTTTCTAAACTCTTGCCATCAAGGCTGTCATGAATATGTCGTATCATTCCTGTTACATATTGAACTACTGTTAAACAAGCTGGTGTATTTAAAGTATCCACATCAGTATCTGGTTTAAAGTCAGTCTTTCGTTGTTCCGTTTGCAGGTAAACCTTCACCCACCCAACAATCGCATTTATACTTCTGTCCAGGCCCAGGTCAAGTTTCATTTCAATTTGTTCCAAAATCTTTTTCTTTTTTGACATGCACTCCACATGCTTTGGCGTTGATCTGCAATTTAAAGTAAAAAATAAATCAGAAATTAACATTTTTTAATAAATAGCGGACCAAGAAATCATGAAAAAATCGCGAACTTTTATTTAGGATAGGGAATTCTTTCATCTATCGAAAAATTTACTATTTTCTACTTTATCTTTTCATTCTTTAATTGAGAATCACAGAGAGGAAAATCTGATGGTTTCACGGATCGAATATGATACAAGGTGTCTACTCAAAAACTGGGAAAAAATGCCGTGACAATTGCAGGTTTTTTTCCAGATATCTCAGATTTTTCCAGTTATAATTTTTCATAGTTTAATATTAAATTCAATTTAAACCGCTTCGATTTTCTAACTGTTTAAGTCAAATAATTGAATTTTTAACAAGATATATATAGAATCTCAATCAAATAGTTACATTTTAAAGTAAAAAAGATTAAATTTCCACCAAATAGTTGTATTTTGAACTGGAAAATATCTGGTTTCAACAAAAAATGGAATATTTTTTTTTTGTAAAAAATTAATGTTCCACAAAAACAAACAAGTTTTAAATCAAATTAATAAAATTGTAACTATAATAATAAATATATAACTGGAATAGATTAATCTTTAAAGCAATATGAATTTTTCATACCAGAGTTGAACTTGCAACTAAAAAAAGTAATTTTCAGCTAAAATGAGGAATATTAAATTGGAATACTTATGTTTTTAATCAAAAAGATTATTTTTCGAACACCAAGGTTAATTTTTAAACAAGAAGAGTAATTTCCTACCAAAAAAAAGTGTTTTAAACAAAAAATTTTAATTTTCAACTAAAAAAGACAAATTTTCAACCAAATAGTTGAATTTCTGCTAAAAAGATCCACTCTCAACCAAGGTGACGAACTTTCAAGCAAAAAATTAATTAATCTTCAACTGAAATAGTTGAATATTAAACCAAAAACATGAATTTTAAAACTCAAATATTACTTCCAACCAAAAAAATGAATGTTCAATAAAATGCATGAATTTTCATTTAAAAAAGATACATTTTTATCCAAAAATTAAATAAATACATTTTCAGTATGAAAAGTTCATGTTCAACCAAAAAGATGAAGTTTTAAATAAAATAATAATATTTTCAACTGGAACAGTTACGTTTTCAGTTAAAATGGTAAATCTTCAGCTGGAATAGTTGAATTTTAGACCAAAAAAATGAATTTTCATCAAAGAAGATTGTTTTCTATCAAAAAAGGACGAATTTTCATCTCCAAAATATACGTTTCCATCCAAAGTTACCGTTATTAGTTTTAAAATAACAAATTTAAAAAAAGTTGCATTTTCAAATAAAGTGATGAATTATCCACTGAAATGATGTATCTTTAACTGCAGTAGTTCAATTTTAAATAAAAAAGATGAAATTACAACTAAAATGATTAATCTTTATCTAGAATTAGTGCATTTTCAACCAAAAAGATGATTTTTCAAGCAAGAAGATTAATTTCTATAAAAAAACACATTATGGAATAATCAATTGACAGAGAAAAAAATTTCCAGAAAAACAGTTGAAATTTCAACAAAATAGTTCAAGTTTAAATTGAAATAGTTAAATTTTCAAAAATAAAAATTAATTGTCAGCCAAAGAAAAAACAAATTTTCAAATAGAAAGATGAATTTTCGATTCAAATAATTAATCTTCAATCAAAAAAAATGTAATAAAAGAATTTAATTTTCAACCAAGTAATCAAATTTGTATTCCAAAAATGATAAGTTCACAACGAAAAATGCAATAGTTGAATTTCCAATTAAGAAAGATTTTTTCGGTTAAGAGAGAAAAAACTGCAAACAACCTGTTGAATTTTCAAGCAAATAGATGGATGATGGCTCAAACAAGAAGATTAATTTTATACCACTAGAGAACGAATGATCAATAAAATACATGAATTTCGAACCAGAAAATTGAATTTTTAACTGAAAGCGATCAATTTACAAAAAAAAGATTAAATTTTCAGTTTAAAAAATTAATTTTAAACAAAACAAAAAGAATTTTTAACAAAATTGTTGAATACAGTAATATAAAGCTACTTATGCAAATGAGAAATTATTGTTGTTCAAATTTAAATTGCAATTTAAAAAAATTAAGCACGCTTGCGAAAAAAATTCCCTGAATTAAAAAAAAATTCCTGATATTTCCAGGATTTTCCAGGCATATGAAAATTCCATGACGATTCCAAGTTTGCCAGGTTTCCCAGGCAGGATAGAGACCCTGTGATACCATCAAAGTTTTCCAATAATGTCTTCGGTTCTTTCAATATTAATCGTATGGAAGTTAAAATTGTTTCTCTTAAGTAGGTTAAAGTAGTTCAAATTTCAATTTTTCTTAATAATATAAATTAAATTTAACATAACATAAGAGTTTACAAAATTTCTACAAAAAATTTGGAAAAATTCGAAGACATAATAATAATGGTGAGGTTGATGTGATTTTATAGAAATTTGCCTTTAAAATTATCTAAATGTTATTTAAAAAATATTTAAGACATTAGATTTTATTTAAATTAAAAAAAACATTAAAATTTGCACTACTCTTACAATATCTTCTAAACAAGTTACTAAAATAACGTGATCCTAAATCACTTTATAGATATTTTCGATAGCTTCCAACCTATTCAGGATAAAAAAAGGTTAACTCTCAATAGTCACTTGAAATCAACTGAATTCAATGGATCATTTTGGATTTCATTTTTTTTTTTTAATTCATCCTGAAGACTCTAAATGCAATGCAATTTGTTTGAATTTCACAAATGTTGCATTCACTTAAATTATATTTAATCAATCATTATTTGGTATGGATTTTATCAAAACCTCTCACATTTCCTTGAAATCTACTAGATTGATAACGATTTTGCTTAAATCAATGGAATATTTTGAAGTTTTTCAATTATTCTGAATTCACTTGGAATTTGCCCTGGATTCTTGGTAATTTATCCTGAATTCTTTTAAATCATTTTAAATTATCTTGATTTGTTTTAATTTTTCTAAATTATTTAAATTTATTTGAATTCTTCTAAATATCCATCGAATTCTTCTCACTTCACTTAAATTGCTCTAAAGCTTGAACTTTTATGAATTTCATTGAATTCTTCTCATTTCTCTTAAATTCCTTTAAATTGCCTCGTATTTTATTAAATTAATGTTTTATTTATGAACGTACATATATGAATGTATGTTGTTAAAATTCCCATTTCTATTTGTTAATTTGCGACAAATTAGGAAAATGCATCTTTAGATTATTCGAGGGAACAAAATTTGGTCGTTAAAAGCCCGAGAATTGCAAAATGTCTGATTTTTCCTTGAAATTGCCTGGACACCCTGAAAGTTTGACATATTTAATTTGACAACTTACACAACAAGTGGCACTAAACTATCGCAGAATTGTTCCTCCAGGAGTCGAATAATGGCATTGCATCTTCGGACAATATTAAAAAAATGAAGTTCCGGTTGAGTTCGACTTTCAGGAATAGGAACAGATTGCAAGCCTAATTCGAGAGCATAATCAACGTGTTCATCTATGAGGTACTTCAATAAAATTTCTAGAATTTGTGTCGCATTCCCTGGCAAATCCGAAGGTTGTGACAAAAGGGAAGTTCTTTGAAAGGCCAATTTACTCCTCTGTAGCAAGTTGATAGCCAGTTCCTCCGAGAGGAAAGTTTCTCCACCGTAGTCTTCTATTTGCGCGATATTTATATTTGTCCTGGTCCCAAGAACCGCCTGCAGATCTCTCCTTAATTCCTGGAATCCACCAGTTTGCAAAGCTTTCTTTTGATGATTCTTTGACTCATAGTACTCAACTAAAAGGGCTGTTGATTTGTCTTTCAGAGACTTCGTTTCCACCCTGAAAATTAAGGATTTCACAGCTGAAAATGATCTCAAAACAGTGTAATTTTTAACCAAACAAGATTAGTTTACTAATAGAATTGCTTAAATTTGAACCAAAAAAGATGAGTTTTCAATAATAGGTGACTTTTCAAGCTAAAAAGTTGAATTTTTTCAAGCTGAAAATATGAATATTCAAAACAAAAAGTTACTTTTAACCAAAAAGTTTAATTTTTAACACAGTAGTTAAATTTTCTACCCGCGTTTTGAAATTTCAAGCCAAAAAGATGAATTTTCTACAAAACAGTTGAATTTTTAACAAGAAATTATGAATTTTCAACAAAAAATTCATTTTTATTACTATAAATATATTTATTTTTAATCAAAAACTGTGGAATTCAACCAAAAAGACGAATTTTTAACAAAATAGTTCAGTTCTCAACCAGAAACAGATTACGTTTCAAACAAGGATTGCATTTTCAGCAAAAACAATAATTTTTCAACTAAAGAACAAATTTTGCAACAAAGAAAACACAAAAATATGTTTCAACCAGGGCAATTCAGAAATTTCAACTAAATTGTATAGTTTTTAAGCATAAAAGGCGAATTTTGTACAAAACAGTTGAATTTTTAATCCACAAATATGAATCTTCAACAAAATAGTACAGTTTTCCATACAAAATATAATTGTTTACAAAGTACATCAACTTTCTTCCAAAAAATGAAATTTTCAACAAGAAAGACGGCTTCTTAACGAAATAGTTGAGTTTTCAACAAAATAATATAATTTTCTGCAAAAAGAGATGAATTTTGAACGAAAAAGATGAGTTTTCAATATTAGGTGACTTTTCAAGCTAAAAAGTCGAATTTTGTAGAAAACATTTTTGACTTTTAAGCCCGAAAAGATGAATTATATAAAAAAACAATATATAATTTTTACCCACGTAAATTTCTAACCAAATAGCTGACTTTACAAGCAAAAGATACGAATTTTGAACAAAAAATTTGAATTTTGAACTAAAAACACAATTCAATGTCCAACCTGGAAATATGGATATTAAAAAAAGGTTAATTTTGACCAAAAAGATTAAGTTTCCAGAAAATAGTTAAATTTTCTACCAGCCTGTTGAAATTTCAAACAAAAAGATAAATTTTCTACGAAACAATGGATTTCTTAACAAGAAATTATGAAATTTCAATCAAAAATTAATTTCAAACCAAAAAGTTGTATCGCCAATTAAGACAGATTTCTTTTCAAATCTAAAATATGAACTTTTATCCAAGCAGTTGATGTTTTAACAATAAAGGTGAATTTTCAACAAAATAATTTAACTTTCAACCAAAAGAGATGAAAATTCTAAAACGAAAATAGAATAGTGGATTTTTTAAATAAAAAGACAGAACTTTCAACAATAAAAAATGACTTTTCTACCAGAAGATAAGAGTTTTCGATTAAAAAGATGAATTTTTAACAAAATAGTTGACTTTTCAACAAAATAATTTAATTGTTAACTAAAACATGTGAAAATTCTGAACCAAAAATATAATAGTAGACTTTCAAATAATAAGTATTAACTTTCAACCACAGAAGATTACTTTTCTGCCAAAATATGAATTTTGAATTAAAAGGGCGAATTTTGTATCCAGAAAGACGAATGTTTAACAAACCAATTGAATTTTTAAATAAGAAAGATGTATTTTTAAGAAAATAGTTGCATTTTTAACAGAAAGCGATACAAATTCTGTACCAAAAATATAATATTAGACTTTTTAATGAATAGTAAATCCAAAAGGACGAATTTTCTATCTAAAAAACTTGAATTTTCGAATAAAAAATATGAATTTTTAAGAAAATAGTTTAATTAAAAAATAAAATTTAATTCTTAACCAAAAAAGAATAATTCTTAAGCAAAAATATAATAGTAGACATTTTAATTAAAAGTAATTATCTTTGAACCAAAAATAGTTGGAGTTTCTTCTTGGGATCTATTGATTTAGGTAAGAAAATGAGAAAAAGGGAAAGTTTGTTTAAAATAGCGCTCCTAGCAATTACACAAATAATTAAAACCTAAATTCACATAGAAAAACTTACGTAATGTACGCATCCACGTGCTTGTGAAAAATGTTCCTCGTGAGTTTAATGAGATATTGCTCGTCAGTACACATATTGAACTTTTTTAAATCAGCCGAAAGCTTCGAAGTTTTTAAATAGAGCTCGTAGAGGTTTGAAAGATACTTTTCCGAATCGGAACGATCTGCTAATTTAGCCACGATGTATTTCTGCAGCCTCAAGTGATAAATATTGAGTATGAATTTTGCCATCACTTGTTCCGGATTAGAGAAAACTTGTTGCATTAGTTTGTAATTTTTTGTACACATCGGTATGACTTCCTGAAAAACGTCTTTTCCACCGAAAGAACTCATTTGGCTCTGCTCTATAAAAGCATCCACACATTGAGAATATCCTTTAAATTGGGAAAGTATGGACGCGAGCTTTTTCATTCGAGTCGCATCTTCACTATTTTGAGCTCGGACAAATTCTTCTATCAAATTTCGCTCGATTTCGTGGTATTTTGTGCTGATTTTCTTCTTTGCGTGGTCAAACTTTTCGGATGGTAGCTCTTGTGCTATTAAGTGAAGTTTTAATATCACATCGGCTGCTTCATCCACCTGTAGAATTCATAAAATATTTTTCTTAATTAAGGAAACCTAGAAATAATTAAGTATTCTTTATACTCGGGTTGCTACAAATCAGGGATGTCAATTTATACCCAATTTGAAAGTTTAATTGCCGTATTTATTGGTTTCAGAGGGTAATTTTTGGTGAAATATTTACTTTAAACGTATGTTTAACATTTTAAAAATAAGGTCCTCTTTAAAGTTGTCTACAAATTCACTAAATTTCACCAAACTTAAGAGAGCTTAAGATTGATTGAATATAAAAATATTCTACACAGAAATGCTGTGTTTCGTGAAAAGAAAACTTTTTTGTACACAACATTTTTTAGTGAAATCATTCTTTTTCAAAAAAATCGACCAAAAATGAAAATCACGCTGTTCTTTATCATTTTCATTAAAAACATACTAATACTTGAAAAGAATGCATTTCTAAAAAAATATTGCCAACAGAAAATATTAACAAATTACACCTTTTTTATGTAAAACATTTTTTTTCATATAGTAATAGTTTAAGAGTGCAACTTATTTTTACGATAAAAATAAAAAGCTCTTTCTAGTTTTTATAATTTATAAAGAAAGTTGTTCAATTATTTTGTGTTCAGTATTTTGCTCCACAATTAATAGCTTTTTAAAAAATAATTGATTTTGATTTTAAAAATCGCTGACTTTCATTTTTTTTTAAATATTTTCATGAAGACTTTTTAGAAAACAATTCCAGAAAATAATAAATAAATTTTTTATTTTATCTACGTCGATAGATTTAATTTATAAAGAATAAAAGCAATTTGTCCAATAGTTTTTCAACGGTAATTAATGAATAATGCCAAATTTGGCGAAATTAAGAAAATCGTCGCGCAGAATTTTGGCTGAAAAAAAAACATTCTTCTGAGTAACAGATATAAATTTTGTTGATTAAATAAACAAGAAACGTTAATAAAACCATATTTAGAAAAGAAAATGTTTTAATAGCAAGCCTAAAAAATCGTATAATTTTTTTTGGTTGAGAATTTATTTCGTGTTTAAAAATGTTATCGTTCGGTTGAACATTCAACATTTTTGTTAAAAGACATACTTTGTGCTAAGAATTGAATTGTGTCGTCAAAGATTCTTTTTTTTTTTTTGGTTTAAAAATTGTAATTTTTTTGTAAAAAATCAACTATTTCGATGAAAATTCATCTGTTTGGTAAACATATTTAACATCAAAGTTAAAGTCTAAGGTTAAGGACTCAACTATTTTGTTTAAAATTTTGTCTTTTTGTGGAAAAGTAACATCATTAGATGAAAATTCATTTTTTGTTGTTAAAAATGGAAATATTTTGTAGGAAATTCTTTTTTTTTTAATTGTTTCATTGTAAATCTATTTATTTGGTTTAAATCTCCCTTTTTTGGTTAAAAATCAAATTATTTTGGTATATATTAAATCATCTTAAAGATCAAAATTCAACCTTTTGGATCAGATACTTCTTCTCTATTAACTGAACAATTATTCTTAGTTGAAAACGAACTTTATTGTTGAAAATCCCTCTTTTTGGTTTGAGAATTAATATGTTATGCTTGAGGCTTCTACTATTTTGATCAAAATTTATATTTTTTCGTTTAACTCAGCTCTTTTTAATTAAAAATTATAATATTTTTTTGGTGGAAATATAAACTATTACACTTTTTCTTCAAAATTCATTTT
Source organism: Druon quercuslanigerum (assembly GCA_010014905.2). NCBI lineage: Eukaryota > Metazoa > Arthropoda > Insecta > Hymenoptera > Cynipidae > Druon > Druon quercuslanigerum. The sequence goes on from JAAAKG020153840.1 coordinate 14,747, forward strand.
TGCTAATGGAAGATTCGTCTCTTTGGATGAAAATTGAATTATTTTGTTGGAAATTTGTTCTTTTGGTTGAAAATTAACCTTTTTAAATGAAAATTTAATTACGTCACTTGTGCTTCAAAATTTATATTTTTGAGTTTAAAACTCAACTATTTGGTTGAAAATTCACGTACTTTATTGGAAATTCGTTCTTTTATGGTAGCTTGGATTTTGTTCAACATAATTTTGTAACTATAAATATATCCCTTTTAGTTGAAACTTCATATATTTTCGTGAAAACTCGTCTTTTCTTGGTAGAACATTCATATATATGTAGATTTACTATACTATTTTTTTAAAGTAAACAGTTTGTAAACATTTGTCATAAAACTTTAGTCGCTAAAGGCGTTAAAGATAAATTAAAAAAAAAATTTGTTTGCATTAGCATAATTGATCTCCTAGATGAAAATTTGTTTTTATACCTAAAATGAAAAAATTAGAACGTTCAGGGAAAATGAAAAATTGGCCAGGGAGATGTCAAGGAATTTCGGAATTCGGATTATGTATTAACAGAAGCGGTGGACATTTTTTTTCTAAGGGGGCCGGGGCTTAGACTTATAATATTGAATGGTACAATTTTTACGTAGTATAATAATATGATGTAAAATAAAATTATGTAAAAATATATATAAAAATAGTATTATGTAAAATGCTATATAAAAATTGAACATAAGTAATAAATAAATAGTAAAAAATGAATGATAAATGCATGTATAAAATTCATATTGCTAAAGGTTTCATAAAATTTTCAAAGATAGTACAACGATTTCAATGGTTACCCAAATATTTCACACGTTTTGCAAATATTTCGGATAGAATAAAAAAAAATCACAAAGTTTTGACAAAGACTGCAATAGTTTTCTAAAGATTTCACAAAGATTAAAAATATTTCGCAAAGATTTAAGATAAATATCAAAGATTTCCCGAAAATTTGACAAAGATTGCAATAATTTACCAATGATTTCAAATATTTCGGAAAGATTAAGAAGATTGCACAAGGATTTGAATAATTTCACAAATATTACCGAATATTTCTTAAAGGTTTTTAAAGTATTCACAATGATTTCAGAAATATTTAAAAACGATTATTAAAGAATTTTCAAAACTTCCCAAGATTTTTCAGAGATTTTACAATATTTTTAATGATTTTCGAACTATTAAAAATATTAAGCAAAGATTTTAGATAGATTTCAAAGATTTCAAAGATAATATATTACAAATTTTATTAATTTGTCCAATTACTGTAAGGAGAAAAGATATTTTCAATTTTTTATTTTGTGCAAATATTACCAGACATTTAAGACTGTCCTAAACCAAATTTAAAAGAATTTCCTTATTTAAACTACAGTTATATTCGTAAACTATATCCCACATAAAAAATTTCGTGTAAATGTTTTTTACAGAATAAAAATTAACCATTGATGAGGGTCGCTATTTTGCGCCAAAACACTTGGTTCAATGAAAAATTAATTTAATTATTTATCCTGAACCTAAAGTCAAAATTAACGTTTGAAATTATAAACAAATATTGCCAAATATTTCCAAAAATTTCAAAAAAAAAATTCTAATGATTTTTTCAAGACTTAACAAAGATTGTCAATATTGCGCAAAGATTTCGGACAGACCTAAAAGATTTCACAAAGAGTTCAATTATTTCACAAATATTTCAGATAGATTTTAAAAAGTGCACAATGATTTCAATGATTTCCCAAATATTTCTATAAGAAGATTTTTATAATTTCACTTAAAAAAATAACCTCATCTGTCAAAAATATTTCATATCTTTCCAAATATTTTAATTATATTACAATGATTTCAGATAGATTACAAAGAGTGCACAAAGATTTAAAAGATTTCTGTTAGATTTCAGATAGATTTCAAAGAAAAAAACAAAGAAAGAATTGAAACTTTTCCAGTATCCATCCTAGCTAAGCTTAATACTGGGTTCAAGAATCTGAATGATTCTAAGTTTATGAATGGGTAGCGGAAATCATAAACATTGATTGTCCCAAGGCTGAGAATTTTTCTATCATTTCTTAGCCGCAGATATACAGGCAAACAAAATGAGAATTTCTATTTTGGAAAATTTGAACGATCCGATGAATTTCATTATTCGATTCCAGAAATGTAGGAAAATTTTAAAAGAAAAATCTTACGGATGATTTGTCAGTAAAAATTGGACCAGTTAAAGGACCAGGACTCAGGAATTCTGAAAAATGTTTCATCAGTTTTTGAGCCTCGACAGCTCTTGCCCTGGGGGTATTAACATTTTCGAGCTGATCGCCCAAATGAAGAACTTTAGTCGCAACAAGATTAATTCTTTCATCCAATTGATGAAAAAGGTCCATTGCATTTTTATTTCTCTCCTGCAAATCCAAAGTTTCGAGAGCATGTCTCGATTCTTCTTCTTTTAGCGCGGCTTCGAGTTTCTCGCATTTCTTTTGCTGTCTCTCTTGCAAAACTTGCAGATCCTTTATCGCTTGGAGAAAAGTTTCGTGAATCAGAAGCGGATCGAAAACACTTTTTCCATTTTCACTGACAGTGTCATTGACTGTTCTCCAAGCTAATCGCTCGACGAATTCCTCAGGATCGAAAGGTTCCTTGCAATAAATCATTTTTCAAAATCAGTGAATCACAATTATTTATTTTAAAATAAAAAATTAATTAATTTCAATTAGTCAAAAATGAAGTGCAAAAGAAATATTAATAGACAAAATAATGCAATGTTTGTTAGGAAACTAGGTTAGGGACAAACATTTATCAGAGATATAAACCAATCATCTTTAACAATGAGTGGAAAATGATGAAACAAGTAAAAAAAACAATTGAATGAATTCTAATAATGTAAAATAAACTCACTTGTTCAAGTTCTTTCATATATTGTTGCATCATTTTGGAGCTTTACGTCCCACGCCGGTGGTTTTAGAAGAAAACTTTAATTTTAAAATGTTAAGAAATTAAAGGAGTTTCACTTTCAACTCCTACGTCTTTGTGTACATGCAAAACTGAAATTCTACGGAACAAAATAGCACGACATCGCAAAATAGCACGACATCGCAACATAGACTGCGTCTGTCAAAACGTTACAAAACGTCAAATTTATTGTTTATAGGTTAGGTTTTACTTCTCCCACCAATGAGATTCCAAAAACAGTTCATTACGTAACCTTATGCCAATTAGTTTTTAAAACAGAGAATAAAAAGCGAAAACAATCTGTGATTGGATTGTAATCAAAGCATAAAAAATATAGAGAAGTCTAAAAATATGCTGGTTATCACTTTTACTTGATTTGAACGTTTTTTGACGTAAAATTATTTTTATAGTAAAAATACTAGTGTCTTACTGTTAAGTGAAGAGTGAAAATAAAAGAGGAAAATGGAAAAAATCAGGAGGTTTTGTTGATTTTTTCACAAAAGAGGTTACAATGTCATCATATACACGTGCGAATGACAGTTACAGAACTTCCAAAAGATCTACGATCAAGTTTTCTTGAATAATGACTTGATCGAAAAATGCGGATATGCAGCCGACACGTCCATTGGAATTGACGCTCGCAATTCTCAAACCTCACATTGTCAAATCTCCTTTCGCATTGCAGGTGATTTTTTCAGTTTCAAGAATAATTTTTCCTTAAATTTTTGTTATTTTTAACCCGTTCTTAACCCACATCAGAAAAAAATGACATAGGGCGGCCACATGTCAGGGCAAACTGGGAAACCAGAGAATAGTCAGGGTATTTTTGGCCAGGGAAAGTCAAGGATTTTGAAAAAAATAGCAAAAGTCACGGAATTCACCTCATTTGATTACAAATTTTATCATTTGGTTAAAAATTTAATTATTTTGTTAAAAATGTTACTATATACTTAAAAATTCATTTTTTGGTTTAAGAATTGAACAGCTTGGTAAAAATAAACTATTTGGTTGAAAATTCAAGTTTTTGGTTAAAAAATTAGAATTTTTGGTTGAAAATTAAACTTTTCTATAGATAATTCTTCTTTTTGACTTTAAAATTGATTAATTTTCTTGAAAATTCATGTATTTTAAGCAAAAATTTATTTTATAGCAGAACATTAATCTTCTTGGGCGAAAATGCATCTTTTCGATTGAAAATTTAACATCTTTATTGAAAATTCATTTTCATTTTTAACCATTTTTTAAATCTGAAAACTTAACTATTCCATATTTGGTTAAAACTTTATCCTGTACATTGGATAAGTTGGAAATTCGTATTTTTTTATAGGAACTTAATCTTCCTCGTAGAATATTCATCTTTTTGGTTGAAAATTCGTTGTTTTTTTAATCAAAAGTTTGAACTTTATCCTGCATATTTTACAGGTTACTAATTTATTTATTTGGTAGAAAATTCATGCATTTTTTTAAAAAGATGTCCTGTGAGTATAAAATTAAATTTGTTTATTGATTCATATTTTCCGATTTAAAAGCCCACTGTTTTCTAAAGAATTCTATTTGCCATCTTAAAAAATTTACTCATTTGTTGAAAACTTATCTTTCATGGTAGAAGAAGTCATCTTTCTTGGTAAAAAATGAACTTTTTAAATGAAAATTTAACTGTGTTCTAAAAAATGTGTCTAGTTCTTAAAAATTCAAATATTCGATTGAAATTTTATCTTTTTTGTTTCAAAATTCTATTATTTGATTGAAAATGCATCGTTTTATGCTAAATATTCAACTATGTTGTTAAAACGTCATCCTTTTTAATTGAAAATTAATCTTTTATGGTAGAAAAGAGTCATCCTTCTTCGTTGAAAATTTATCTTCCTTGGCTGAATAGTAACTTTTTCGTTAAAAATTCAACTGTGTTTGAAAAAATTCGTCTTTATGGTTTGAAAATTGTACGATTTAGTTAAATCTTAAACTATTTTTTAAAAAACTCGTTTCTGATACTGGAAGAACAATCTTCTGAAAAGTTTGAAATATAATTAATTAAAGTATAACTTTTTTTTATATTATTTAGAATTTTTAGTATATTTCAATAATTTTCTGGTATTCCAAAGAATTATAAAGGTTTGATGACATTTTTAAAACTCAAAGAATTTTAAAAAGTTTGAAGAAGGTTCTAGGATTTTCAAAAGATGTGAAATATTTGAGGTATTTTAAAAGATTTCAAAGCATTTTCAAGAGATTTACAAATTTTCAAGGAATTTTCAATGATGTGAATGATTTCAAGAGATTTGTCAAAAACTTCATAGTGTTTTAAAGAATTTTAGAAGATATGGAACTGTTTAATATGACCTAAAAGGTTTTAAGTTATTTTAAAAGATTTCAAGGGATTTTATAAGATTTCCGAGAATTTTAAAATCGCTCCAGGTATTTCAACAAAATGTCCAGAATTTCAGGAAATATTTCATGTGAGGATTGATATATCACATGTAATTTCAAGGAATTTTACCATATATTAATAGATTTAAAACTTTGTATTCAAAAGAATTAAGGGATTTCGTAGGATTTTAGATTTTCAAATATTTAGAGCATTACCAAAACTTATAAAGTTTTTAAATATTTTAAAAAATTTAAAAAGATTCCAATGCATTTTCAATTTATTTCAAAAATTTGAAGGGATTTTAAAAAATTGAAGGTTATTTTTTATTTTTCCCAGGAATTGTTAACAGCGTTCAAACACTTCAAAGTAATTTCAAAAGATTTGAAATATCTGAAGGTATTTTTAATACATTTGAATAAGTTAAAGTGTTTCCAAAGGATGTATAAGGTTTTAGGGTACTTTTTAAATTTCGAGGAATTTTTAAGATCTGTAAAAAATGTCAAGGTTTTTGAAATCATAGCATTTTCAAGAGATAAAAAAGATTTCAAGGGGACTTCAAAAGATTAGAAAGGATTTTAAATATCTTAGGGCATCTTTAATAGTGTTCAAGAAAGTGAGGTAATTCGAAGGATATAAAAGATTTTAGGGTAATTTGAAAAATTCCTAGCAATTTTCAAGAACTTTTGAATATTCCAAAGGAGTTTAAATATTTTAGGGCATTTTAAAAGATTCCAAAGAGTTTTTCATTCATTTCAATAATTGCATTTTCAACAGGTTAAACAAATTTCAAATGATTTTCAAGGACTTTTTAATCTTAATTAAGGGATTTGAAAAAATTTGCATTCGGTTGTCTACAATTTCTTAGAATTTTTTTTCAAGGTATTTTAATCAATTTCCCAGGATTTAAGAAAAAATCACATTTTATAGAATTTCACGGAATCTTATAATATTTTAATGATTTGATCGAATTATTCTCATGTGCCTTAAATTCCTATAAAATATTTTAATTTTACTGAAATCAATGGCATTCTTTGTTTGTTTTTTTAAACATTTTTCCATTTCATTTGAATTCTTTTCATTTTAAATTAAATTGTCTTGAAGCCCTATAAATTATTCTAAACTAAAAAAAACATTAGTCACATTCTTAATGCATATTAGTCACTTTTATGTTAGATATTATTCACTTTCAGTTTAAACAGATCACTTTTTCACTTTTTGCAAGAAAATTGAACTGCGGTATTCTTGAGAATAATAAATTGAAAATTATTTTATTCCATTTATAAAAGATTCTATACTAAAATTTGTACAAGATTAGAATTTTGGCCTTTTAATTTTCAGGAACATAAAAAATTTGTCTGGGAAAAATCAGGGAATTTTGAAATTTAAGTTTGGCAGTCACCCTAAGTTAATTAATTTTATTTAATAAATTCTAACAGATTTCTTATCGATGAAAAATTGCAGAAATTTGTAATGACATTTATTACAATTATTTACCAATTTTAATTATATTCTAATTTACCTTTTTTGAATATTATAAGAATTCCTTTAAAATTTGTTTGTTCTTATTGATACGTGATTAAGAAATTGTTTCCAATTTTCAGAAAATCCGTGACTTAATAATCGCTAATGATTTCAAAGTTGTAAGATCTCGTAGATTGATATTAACGACAGAGGAAGCAGAACAGTTTTATGCGGACCATAAAGGGAAATTTTTCTATAATCGCCTGCTCACTTTTATGAGTAGTGGTCCTTCCGACGTGCATATTTTGGCAGGATGCGATGCAATATCCAAGTGGAGACAGTTACTAGGGCCTACAAAAGTTTATCAAGCCCAGTTTACTGATCCTAATTCAATTAGAGGCATGTTTGGGCTTTCAGATACTAGAAATGCTGCTCATGGCTCAGGTAATTCATATATATTTTTCTAATTTTGCAGGCCTCGGAGTCACCACACTGTGAACATTATTTGACATTTTGTTCAACTGATGTCACTATTTTTCTAGTATTTAAAAAAAAATACACTAAGGACACTATTTTCAGGTCAAAAAGACGTATTTTCATCGAAGAAATATTTTTTAATCAATAAGTACAAATTTTTCGTCAAAAGTGTTGAATTTCAAGCTATAAACATGAGCTTTCAACAAAACAGTTAAACCGTTCAATTAACCAAGTAATTATATTTTTAACGAAAAAGATGAATTTTCAACAATTAAAATTAATTTTCTACTTCAAAAAGATGAATTCTCAGAAAATACATACATTTTTAAGCAGATATTGAAACTTTAAACCAATAAGATTATTTTTATACTAGAAAAGAAGAATTTTTTAACAGATTACATAAATTTCAACTACATACTTTGAACAATAAGAATAAAGTATATTTGTGCCAAATTTAGCACGCGTATGTATTATAATTTAGGAGATAACTGGATGCAAAGGATTTTTACATAAACCTTATAAACACCGAGAATATAAATTTTGAACAGAAAAGTTCATTCATAACAAACCAATTCAATATTCCAAAAAATAGTTCAATCCTCAGTGAACACCATTATATTTTAACAACAACAAACTCATTTTCAAGTAAAATTATGAATTTTTAACAACAATGAAATTAATTTTTGAAAAAGTTGTTCAACTTTCAATCAAGGTGTTGAATCTTAAATTTAAAAAGATGAATTTTCTACGAAAAATGTAACAGTTTATACTTCAACAAAAAAATATATTATTAAAAAAAAAAGTTGGATTCAACCAACAGAGACGAATTTTCAACAAACTACTTGATTTTTAACCAAACAAGTTGATTTTATAATAAAAAAGACAAATGTTCTGCCAAACTGTGAAATATTCTAGCCGAAACTACTAATTTTTTACATAACACTTGGATTTAAACAAAAAATTTAGTCAGCGAAAAGAAATGCAATCAATTTTTTTTTTTAATTTTCAAGCCAAAAAAACAAATTTTCAACTGAACATGTAATAGTTTATATTTCAGATAAAATTTCAAATTAAGTATAAAAAACAGTTTGATTTAACCAAAAAAGTTTGTTTTATAACAAAAAAGAAAAATTTGCAACAAAATACGTAAATTTTATCCAAATTGTGGAATTTTAGAGCTGAAACTACGAATTTTGTACAAACAGTTGAACTTTTAACCTAGAATTGTGAATTTTCAACAAAAATGTTAATATCAAAACGAAACAGATTAATTTTGAACCCAAAAAGATTAATTTATAATTTAAGTGGAAAAATGAGAAAAAGGGGAAAACTGTGAAAGTGAGTCCCAGGCCTGCATTTATAAAACTAACTGTTATTTATTAGTTGTATACGAAATACATGTAAATTTTTATACCATAGATTCCAAGGATTCGGCTGAAAGAGAAATATTGATATTCTTCAAAAACTTTGACACACAAAAGTGGTTTGAAAACGAAGAAGCCTTTTATAATCTGGGAGGACTTCATTTCGATCCTCAAACTTTTGTGCATACAATCGACAAAAAATCGCTATAATGGAAAAAGATTTAATAAAAAAATGAATTGCTGTGCCATAGTAGATATTATGATATAATAAATGATTAATTATGAATTAAATGAATATACGAAAAATATGAAAATAAAAACTACTATCTAAATTAATCGAGAGTCGATTGCAATGAAAATGCCTCTATCACACATTTTTCGCACGTAGAAATAAATAAGTCATTGTGTAGAAAAATAATATTCTATATTTTTACTTTGTACCCCAATTATTGACACACGCAAATGCTGTACAAATTAGACTAGATAATTTTTTCATACAAGTGAATAAACAAGTATGTACAACACATCAAATATTAATCGATAGAATACAATAAATTATTTTACGAACAATGAATCAAACATGGTCTTTGTTTATATCACTCAACGAATTTCAGTGCAATTGTCTTTAAATTGAGTTTGGTCCCCTTTATAAACTATCACTTATCAGATCACGCGCCAATTTTAATGAAAACATTTGGCCTCGAAAACACTTTGATACCTTCCTCGAGTTTATTCAGCTTCTTTTCAATGTCCATTTTCTTCGTTTGGGCCCTTAGTGTATCGGTCCTTATTGGCAATTTATTTAGTTCGTCAACGCACTCTTGGTATTCTATTTAAAAATAGTTAATATAAAATTTAAAATATATTTTTTAATATAAATACAGAGAGCACAGCGCAGAGGAGCTCAAAAAGGGAGAAATAGGGTCAATTTTACGAAAAGTAAATAGATTAAACATTAATTTTACATGTAAAGAAGAACACACAATCTTTTCATAAGAATATATATTCCTAAATAACGTTAAATAATTTTTTATGATTTCTGGTCAATAAAGAATTTATTGTTAAAAATTGGATATACTTAGGTCGACAGACAAAAAAAATGTTCGACCGAAAGATCAAACATTAATTTTTACATGTAAAAAGAACACACAATTTTTGTATAAGAAATTTTATATCCTTAAATAATGCTAAATGTTTTTTTAATGACTTCTATCCATGAAAGAATTTATTTCAAAACAATAAGTATAATTAAATATTTACTTCAAAGGTTTGCCATGTTCGACGTTATTATAATTAATATTTTGAATGTAATTTTGAAACTTTTTGAGGGCCTGATATATTTCATATTTCAATTATAATATTTAATTTGTTTTGATTCCGCGAAAAAAGATTTTAGATAAACATTTTTGAGCTTTTATTTGTGAGTTTAATTGTATTTTCAAATATCATATACTTAAAGAGAAACGGGAAAAACGAAGGGGAATGGAGGAAAAACTGTGATCCCTGTAACTGTTAGATTAAATAATATTAATAAATTACGTGTTTTTAACATCCTCAAGGTTTCTCTTCGTTCTTCATCGGGAAGAGCAACAAAGCCTTCTGGACAATCTGCGCGACTATTATTAGCTTTGGCCTGTTCCTCTTTTTTTAAAGCTTCTTTCCTGCTTTTAAGATATCTGTTAAAAAAATATATTGATTAAACATCAGTTAAAAGCTTTCTAGTCTCCTGAATATCCTGACGAAAAAATATTATGTATAAGAAAATTAGTGCAGGCCTAAAATGGTTTTCTTATCAGTTTTTCGTAATTATAGGAAATTTATTATATAGAAAATTATTGCAGGATAATCAGCATTGGAATAAAGAATGAAAAATACTGAAGAATTAATATATAAAATAGACAAACTACAAATAGCGATTTTGCATAAATAAACTTTACTCAGCAAAAAGTTGTGAACTTCCTCTATGTTTTAAACCCCTTAGAATATTTTGAAATCCCTTAATACATTTAAAAATATTTTGAAACCGATTAAAGAACTTTAATTATTTGCAATTGAAAAAAAACTTGAAATCATTAAATATTTTTTAATTCCTTCACATCCCTTAAAATTGTTGAAATCCGTCAAAATTCCTTGAAAAAAAAATGTAATTAAATCCCTCAAATTCCTCAATTTCAATCGTAAAGTCAATTAAATTTAAAATAAATTATTCATTAAAGTTTTCGAAATAAAAAAGTTTGAATCTCTTGAAATATTGCAATAATTAAAGATTCAATAAGATCTTTTAAAACTTAAGAATTTCTTTGAAATATCTTAAAATCCCTTGAAATCGCTAGAAATCCCTTAAAGTTACGTTTAATTCCATTTATTTTCCAAAGTTCTCAAGAAATCCTTTAAGATCAGGATATTTTTAAAATCACCTGAAAATCTGTTAAAGTATCATAATATTTGTTTTAAATCTTCTTAAGTCTTCAAAATCTCTTGAACTTCTTTGGAATCTCTTAAAAACCCGGAAATATTCTAAATTTCCTTGAAATGTTTCCAAATTCTTTGGAATCCCTTAAAGTCCTCTGAACAGTTTGAAAACCTTCGAAAATATTTTAATAATTTGAAATCCTGTGTAATTTGTATTAAATCTGCCTATCCGTTAATGCATTTGAAATCATGGAACATTTTTGGAATATTGTAAAATTTCTTGAAATCAGAAAAACCGTGTGAAATCCCTTAAAATAATTTCAAATCCTAGGTCAAGTAATTAAATGAATCATTCATTGATAGTTTCCGTATCTTTTGCATTAATTCTTTCAATATTTTATTATTTATTATGTTTATACTGATTTTCTTATAATGTATTTTATAAAACGATTTTTTTTTAGAATCGCGAGAAAGTGATAAGAAATTCATTACAGGCCTACACTGAAGTTCCTGTATTTTTTCGTAAAAGTAAAATCTGTTATTAAATCAGGGTGGCCATTCAAACTTTGAAAAAATTCTAGGCTATTTCGCGGGTTTCAGGATCAAAAACAGACATTTTCCTAGTTGTGCTTTCAGCATTTTTATGAATAATTATGCAATACTAATTGCTTTATTGTATAAATTTTGAAAATAATTAAACATTATAAAAACTAAAAAGTAAAATATATGTGATTTATTATAAAAGAGATTTCAGAAATTGGTTTTTAGACCCAAAAAAATAAATTTTTAACAAGAAAGTTAATATTTGACCATGAAAAATGAATACTCATCCAAAAAGTAATTTTTTATACAAATAGTTAAATTTACAAACTACGACAATTTTTAATTAAAAAGAATTAATTTTCAACCGAAAAAGATCAATTTTCTACCAAAAAAGATAAGTTTTTAATGCAAAAAGAAGAATGTACCAAAAAGATAAATTTTCGATCAAAATAAATTAGTCTTCAAAACAAAAATGAATAAACTTCAACCAAAAATGTTGAAATTCCAACCAAATGGTTTAGGTTTCAATCCAAAATATTTAAATAAATAAAATCAATTTCTAACTAAAAGAAATGAGTGTTGCATTTAAATATGATAATAGACTTTTTAAATTTAAAAAAATTAACTTTTAACCATTAAAAAAGTTTTTAAACAAAAATATGAATATTCAATCCAAAAGGACGAACTTTCTGTCCCAAAAATTTTGGACCAAAAAAGATTAATAAAGAAAATAAAATTCCCGGTTTTCAATAAATTTCCAGGCTATTTCCCGGCTTTTCGGTCAGTGGCCACCCTGAAAATACATAATTTAATAAAATGGAACTAAACAAAAATAAATCGATGTGAAATGATGTTAAAAACATACTTGGGAACAACTCCTTTTCGATAACTGGAAGGAGGTACACCATTATTAAGTTGAGTAGCCAATTTACTCGCCACAGTATTTCGTTGTTTATTCAATTTGATGTAATCTATCACTTCTTCGTCATTTTTTACTGGCAATGCACATACATCTCCTCTGTCTGAAGGTGGACTCAATACAACTTTTGCTAGTTTTCCTGGTTCTTCTTCAGATACATTTTTGCGAGGATTACTACTTTGCGTATTTTTCTTTGTAGCATATCTTCAAATTAAAATATTCATCAAACACGAGCAATCCACTTGCAGAGAATAATACAATTGTCTAATTTCAAACTTTTAGGAGTTCAAAATAGTATTTACATTTTTTCAATAAAATCATTTAGATGAGTAATAGTCAGGGCTCAGACCGACTAGAAGGCTTTAAAAATGTCGCAAAAAATTACGAAGAAAGTCACATGGAATTAAACAAAAAGTTAACAAAAAGTGGCATCGAATTTTTAAAGATAATTTAAAAAATCAGTAGGCTGAAATAATAATTATCCGTTTAGAAAGATAGAGTACAAGTTAAACAATATGTTTTAACAATAGTTATTCAGCTTCAAATATTCTGAGTCTGGGTTTAAATATTTCTTTCTGAACTGTTAAACTTGCCAATATGGATTATTTTCAAATGAAGGCCGTTTGTAATGTACATTAATTAATCCAAAATTAAGGCTTCAAATTTTAGAAGGTATAATTTTAATATGAAATTATTAGTTTTTTAACTATTCATACTACACAGTCTTGAATGCTTTCAAAACAGGGAAAATATGGCGATTTTCACAGAAAGCGGGGAATAAATTCTATTGAAGAAAATTATTATAGATGCAATATTGAATTGAATATGAAATGCTTTACATTTCTAAGAAATCTTGTCGAAATATATTAGCATTTTTAAACAAAGTTGAATGTTTAACTAAGACACGAATTTTCAGGCAAAGGACGAGTTTTTAACAGAAGGGTTGAGGTCTCCATTTAAAAAGTTGAATGTTTTAGTAAGCAGTTGACCTTTAAACTAGAAAGACTAACTTTCAATAAAGAAGTTAAAAAAAAAGAATATAATTTTTAACCAAAACGCTGCATTTACAACCAAATTTTTAATACATTTCAAGCAAAAGAAGCGAATTTTTCACAAAAGTAATAATATATTAAACTTCAACCAAATAGTTGAATTTACAAACCAAAAAGACAAATTAAAAAAAAACAATTGAATGATCATCCTGAAAAGTAGAATATTAAAAAAAATTATTTTAAATGAAAGATGAATTTTCAAACAAATAATTTAATTTCAAAAAAAGTTTATTTTAAAGCAAAAAGTGTAATTTTTAAGAAGAAAGATTTTCCGCCAATAAGAACGAGTTTCTATTTAAAAAAAGTGAATTTTTAACTAAACAGTTGAATTTTTGACAAAAAATGACTTTTTTACTAAATAATTCAGAAATAAAACATGATCAACAAATAGATCATTCACAACCATCGGGATGCATTTTTCACCAGTGTTGGATTTTCAACAAAAGAACCAAGATTTTTGACCAAATCTTTTCATTTTCAACGAAATAGTTAGACGTTTCCATCAAAAGATACGAATTTTAAATCAAATGATTGAATTTTTATATTAAAAAGAAGAATTTTGCAGAAATCAGTTAAACTTTCAATAAAAAAAGATTACTTTTCTGTTATAAAAAAGTAATTTTTAATCCAAAAGTATGAATTTTCTATCCAAAACGGCAAATGTTCAATCGCTAAATTTTCTAGCCAAAACGGTAAATTTTCAACAATTTGATCGGTTTTAACCAAGAAAGATGAATTTTTAACCAAATGGTTGCATTTTCATGACAAAAAGACAATTTTGTCAGAAAACAAAAAGTTTTCTACCCAAAAAGATGAATTTTCCACAAAATAATTAAATTTCCTAACAAATAGTAATCGAGTTAAATGAACATTTAACCAAAATACTTGGATTTTCTTATTGGGTTCTATTAATTCAGTTCGCATTTGAGTGAAAAAAATGAGAAAAAGGGGAAAAGGTGAAGTTTCTTGAAAACAAGGGGAAACAGAGAAATTCTCGCAAAAGGAAAATAGTGCGAAGACTATAAACGAATTTGAAATTAGTCGATTTTAAACTTTTACAATTAAAAATGTCCACTTGTTATTATTTGCAATTTGAAAAAAAATGTACGCGGATTCAAGAAGTTAGAAATCGTTTAATATCAAACGCTATTCAATAATAATTGTCTAACCTATGTATAAAGCTTTAATGATAAATGATGCATTTTTAACCATATGGTCGAATTTTCAAACGAAAAAGATTAAAATCCAAACAAAAACAGTTGCATTTTTTATCGAAATAGTTGAGTTTTCAATCGAAGAAGATGAATTTTCAATCAAGAAAGATTTTTTAAGTAATGTAATTTTTTTCTTTCTTGGTAGAAAATTCATGTATTATGTTAAAAATTCTTCTTTGTTGGTATTGAATTAATCTTCTTGGTAAAAATACCATTTTTTGTTGTTGGAAATTCAATTATTTGTTTAGATTTAGAACCATTTTGTTCAAAATTTATTTTTTGTTATTTAAGATCCATCATTTTAGTTGAAACTGCATCTCTTCGGTTGGAAAAATATATTCTTTTTTTTTTTAATTTTTTTGTGTTGGATGCGATTAAATTTTGTTATTAATTATTCTATAATTGCAAACTAAACTACGTGGTTTAAAAAATCATGTATTTTGTTGAAAAGTCTTCTTTTATGGTTAAAATTTTTTTTTTAATGAGAATTCAACTACTTTTTTGAAAATTTGTCTTTTTGTCCCCAAAACATGACTCATTAAAAAAATAGTTAACTTTTCAACCAAAGTCAAATTTTTGTAACAAAAAAAATAATTCAACCTACGGTAGTTGGTTTGTCTTATTGAGTTCTATTATTTTAGTTCGCACCTAACAGAAAGAAAAACAAGAAAAAGGAGAACTTTCTTGAAAACAGGAGAAAAAGAGTAGAATTCTCTATAAGATGAAAATAGAGGAAAGAGTGTGATAATTAAAATAAATTTTTAAACGTTTTCAACTTAAAGATATCCAACTGTTAGGGCTTGCAAATTGAAATAATTTAAACTTTGAATTCGGATTCACGAAATCAGAAATTGTTCCATTTCAAACACTATTAATTAAAAATTCTTTAAGCACAAAGCTTTAATAAGAAATTTTGCATTTTTCAAACAAATCATAAAATTTTTAAACAAGAAACGTTACAATTGAACCAAAAACAGTTGTATTTTCACCCAAATAGTTTAATTTTTAACCCAAAAAGATGCATTTTGTACCAAAAAACGATGAATTTTTATTTGGGAAGCATGAATTTTTTGCTAAAAAATAAAAACTTTCAACCAAAAAGAATGAACTTTTTTGTTGAAAACTCAAATTTAGAAAATAAATGCAAATTCTCTGCAACTATTCGGTTAAAAATTCATTTACTTTGTTTAATTTTTTTATAGTGAATAAATCTTCCTGTTAAAAATATTATATTATACATACACACACACACACACACACAC
>JAAAKG020153851.1:0-30766 GCA_010014905.2 Druon quercuslanigerum
AGCTATTAGAGAGATCAGAAAAAGAACTTTAATTCAAGAAAATAACGCTAATATTTAGCAAGATGTTCATAGGACAAGTAATTTAATTTAATTAATAATTTAAATTATTATTTTTATTATATATATATTTATAATTAATATTTAAATTAATAAATTAACAATTTACTTAAACTGAATCTATTATATCATCAGCGAATGGTACTTTGCCGACAGTCGATAACGCTCCACAACCGTGGAGGCAGAAATCCACAATATCAATCAAGTTAAGAATCTTAAATAACAGGAAATGCTTAAGGCCTTAATCAGAATAAATGGAAAATAAGTTTTTCAAGTTTATAATTAAACTCCACTGGGAATTGAACCGCAGAACTTCAGATTTCCGTTAAGGGGCTTTTCCATTAGGCTATTAAATCAGAAATTCTGTAGTCGATTCTCAGTGGAGTGAAAGAAGCAAGGTCTTTTTTTTCAAGACAAAATTTATTTAAAAATTTAAAAAATCTATTTTGCATCTATTCTGACTAAGACGTTAAGCATGTTCTGTTATTGAAGATTCTTAACTTGATTGATATTGTGGATTTTCGGCCTCCACGGTTGTGGAGGGTTATCTACTGTCGGTAAAGTACCATTCGCTGATGATATAACTGATTCACTTAAAAAAAATTGATTGAAAATTATTTTTTCAAACTTTAAATTGAACTATTTCGATTTTAGCATAAAATTTCTCTTTTAGTTAAAAATTCAACTATTTGTTTAAAAAATCTTCTGTTTGTTTAAAAATTCATGCAGATTTTTGAAAATTCGTATTTTCTGGCAGAAAATTAATTTTCTTGAATAAAAATTCATCTTTTTATTTAAAAGTGAACTATTTGGTTAGGTAATTATTTATCTTGTTGACAATGTAATACTTTTACTCGAACAGGTTGAAATTGTGCTGTACATTCCTCTAAGTTGTAATCTACCAGAACCGCGTTTTAGTTCCCTCCGGTTTAGTGCTTCCTCGAATTATTGGCCCTCGCAGTTGTTCAGGGGGCAGGGTATTGCGCAACATTATATACTCCAATTGAAAACGGTTCAGACAGCCCTAACTCTTTACGTTTAGGTTCACCCGATTTAGTTCCAATGCTATTTCCAGGCAACCCCTAACAATGAATCTAAATCGAGGGTTGGGTGTATCCTTAAATTGATTTCTTTTTTTATTGAAAAAATTTCTTAGGGAAAATCTCTTAATTACGCGTCATGAAAACAGTAAAATTTCACCAAGCCTCCCTTCCTTATTTTTTTGTGGATGACCTCTAAAAAAATTTATTAATGAAAATTAAAAATATGAAACAGATCAGAAAAGAGCCCTCTGAACATGAGAAGGATTGGCTACATTATAGAATACCTCACCTTCGAAATATTTAAATACAAAGCCAGAGGACTTTATGAAAATCACAAATACATGTTCAGTGTTTTGATGACTCTGAAGATTGATCTTCAAAGAGGTGCTATCTCTCATGACGAATTTCAGTATTTTATAAAAGGTGGCGCTGCTCTTGATTTGAAGGCGGTTGAACCAAAACCGTATAAATGGATAACTGATGTTGTTTGGCTGAATTTGGTAGCTCTCTCTTCTTTAAGACAATTTCAAAATATTGTTAATCAAGTTTCCTCCTCGGAAAAATCATGGAAATTTTGGTTTAATAAGGATGCCCCAGAGGAGGAAATTATTCCTGATGGTTATAATAACTTGGACACGTTTCGTCGTCTGCTTATAATAAGGTATTCAATAGAGTAGTTCAGATTTATAAATGGTAAAATTTTTATTTTTATATATAATACAAATTTTTACTTTTTAAATTAACATACGGTATTAACTAAAAAATACAGTTTTTGAACAATTAAAAAATTTTATTTTAAAAATAAACTTACAAAAGTGTTTTTGTAAAATTAAAAATGTTTATTTGAAAAAAATGAAAATTTATTTTTAGGTTTTATGAACTTTTAAAATTTTGAAATTAATATATGGTGTTAATTGAAAAACATAGTTTTCAAAAAATTAAAAAATATAATTTTTAAAATAAACTTTAAAATTTTTTTTGAATAAGATCATAAATTATTATATGAAAAAATATAAAAATTTATTCATAATGTTTAATAAAATTTTCAAACTTTTAAATAAGCATACGGTATTAAATGAAAAACACAGTTTTTATATAAAATTTTTGTAATTTAATGTGTAGTCACTTTCGAAAACTTTCAATTTTGACTCCCTCTTCAGAAATTATTGCTCAATTGTTTAAGCAATTATTATTTGCTTCTACAATTAATTTTTGTTAAAACAAGTTTTTCTGTACATTATTATCAGAAAATTTTTTCTTGTCAGATCTATATATACTTATTAATTGTTTGAGAATTTGTTATAATAAATATAACTCCTAAAATTTATTAAATTTGTCAATAATTCCAGAAAATATTACATGTTTATAATTTGTCAGGAAGATTCTAATTTAACAGAAGAAAAATTATTTAAAAATTGTAGGATGTATTAAGGGAAAATATTATTTTGAAAATTTATAAAATTTGATATTAATCTCCTAAAACACTGACTTTTTATAATTTGTAAGAAAAAAATGAAAATTGTTTGAAAAACTTAAAAAAGTAAAACTAAACTCTTTGTTTTAAATGAGGGCGACCGTTGGACCGGAAAATGACAGAGAATTTATTTTTTTACCCAAAAAGTTCAAAAAAATTCACACAGTATCCCCTTTAAAAACATTAAAACTTCATCGCTTCTATGCAGTGTTTTTGAGAAAAAACCAAATAAATAAAATTCAGAAAAATACATATACAGGTTTCTGCGGGAGCTGTTTTTGAATCCGAAATCCGCTGACCTCCATCATATCAGATTCAAGGTCATTTGAAGGTGAAAATAAAAAAATTCGATAGAAAATACTGATACATAGGTTTTTGGGGTCGCTGATTTCGAATGCGAGGTCCGTTCACCTCCATTATATCAGATTCAAGGTCATTTGAAGGGTAACCTGCATTTCGGTACATTTTATAGCTCTCCCACAAAATAATATTAAGCTGACTTTAAAATGACCTTCACTTGACATTGAGTAGATGAATAAGCCCTTGATTCGGATTTAGTGTTCCCAAAAACTTAAATGTGTATTTTTTTGGATTTTTCTTATTATATTTTATGTTTGACATTTTATTCACCTTGAACCTGCTTTAATAGAAGTAAACGGACCTAGGATTCGAAATCAGCGACCCAAAAACACATGTAAGTATTTTTCTGTATTTTTAATCAGATTTGTTGCAGTTTAACCTTCAAGTGCCCTTGAATCTGATATGATGGCGGTCAACAGATCTCGGATTCAAAATCAGCGACCCCAACAATCTATTTATGTATTTCTCTGGACTTTTTTGTCGGATATTTGCAATTTGACCTTCAAATGACTTTGAATCTAGTACGAAAAACCTATATATGTATTTTCTTGAATTTTTTTATTTGCGTTTTTCTCAAGAACAATGCATAAAATCGGTGCAGTTTTAATTTTTTTAAGAGATGCTCGAGGTGAATAGGGGGGATGAGGGTTGTCCGTATAGGGTAGAATTGACTTCTTATTGACAGTATATACTGTACAAATTTTTTCGAATTTGTTGTGCTAAATATATATTGGGCCAAAAACCAGCCTTAAGGCCAATTCAGACTAGCCGTTCTCGGTTGCGGTTCACCGGTCCGGTTGGACTCTCGGCCAATCAGCGCGTGCTCGGTCCGGTCCTGATTGGCCGGGAGTCCAACCGGACCGGCGAACCGCAACCGAGAACGGCTAGTCTGAATTGGCTTTTAGAGACTCTCTCCCTTTGTAGAAAAAATTTGTAAAATTTTTATTTTAATGATTTTTAAATCATTAGTTAAATTGTTATCTCTTTCCTTTATTATATAATTCAGTTAAAAGCGTAATTAAAAAATATTTCAGTTAAAAACTTTCCGCTGTGGATTTTAATTTTTAAGTGGACATTTTTCATTTAAAGAATTTTAAAATGTAGTTTTAAGGACTTAAAAAGAAAAAATTAGAAGCGTTTAAAATCAAATTTTTTTAGAAAAAATTGCAGTTTTTCAACTGTGAATATAACTCTTAATTATTTTATTTTAAGGTCAAAAATTAAACTGTTTTAATTGGAAAGCCTTAGTAGTTAAACAAATATAAATGCACGATTGAAAAATTATAAACTATTTTCGATTTAAAAATTACTTCGAAATAATATATTCGCAATTGAAGGCTTTCATTAATTTAAAAATATTTTTAGGCTAAAATTTAAAAACTGTAACTATTGTGATTAGGGAAAATAAAAATTGCTTAATATTTATAAATACTTTGCTGTTCATTTAAAATCAGAAATTATAAGTAAAATATTTCAAAACTAAACTAAATTGAAAAATTCAATTTACAAGTAAAATTGTTGAATTTTAATTTATACTAAATATTAAACACCTATCATTCCTAATAAAAATCGTATAAGTAGAAATTATATTTAGAGTTTCTGGAAAGATTTACACTTATTAAAAATTTTTAATGATTGCAAATAATGTATAAGAAGTGTCTACGTATACCAAAAAACAACCAATTATTCCTACCGAAATTTTGTTACCAATATCCCACAGTCTAATTTAAAACAAAATAAATTTTTTTTCAGATTTCGAAACAAAATTTAGAAGATTTTCAATAATTTGCAAAGGCTTAAAAAGTCCTTTTTCCTCCAGATTCGTAGCAAAATGAAAAATGACTTCTTATTTTGAAAAATTAATTTTAGGAGAATATTGAAAAATATTTCCAAAATCGTCAAAAATGAATCTGGAATATATAATAAATCTGGAAATATCGATATTGTGTAGGATTAAAAAACAAATTTAACGAATAATTGGAATAATTTTAAAAGATGTTTAAAAGTTCTAAAAAAAATAAAAAGTAATACAAAATTCAAAAAAATGTAAAGGAACATCTAGATGTTTCAAGATTTTTTAATAAAAGTTTAAAGCTTTTTAAGGATATTTAAACTAAACTGATAAAGCTTTTTTAAATTTTAATTGAGTCAGAGCTAAAAATCCCAGCATAAGGCCAATTTGAATATTTTTTAAGTAGATATTGCAAAAACAGTGTAAATTTCAATGTTTTCTTAATTTTACAATAACTTACGTAATAATTATTATTTTTTTTGAATTCTTGTGCTTATCTTAAAGTAACCGTATTACAGTGCAAGAAATTTAAGTTGGACAAATTTGAAAACATTTTATCCATGGGCGAATAAAAATAAAAATTAATTAAATATATATTTTAAGGGAACCTCGTAGATAATGTATGATTATATTTTTCATATATTTACAAACTAGAAAAATAGCTTTAGAATCAGTCTATGAAAATAAAAAAATGTTGATTATTTCCGGAGTTATTCAAAATGAATGAAAAAATTGAATTTTATACTCAAAATAATTCAACTTTTAATGTAAGAAGTGTTCTGATTATAACAAAAATGCAATTTTTCAGTTTTTAATATATCTGGCTTGAAGTAGTTTTCGTGCCAATATTCAGATACCTAAAAAAATAGTTTTCTATGATTTTTCAAGAATCATAATATCAGAACAGATGTCATTATAAATAAAAAACATTATTTCTGATGAAAAACGGTAAAATCTACTATACAAAAAAACATTAATTTTAATCACGTTTTTTGCAATTGAATTTTTTCTGCACGTCGCTTCTCACCAGTTTTTAAAAAATGATTGCATTTTAATAAATTATTCCTTTTTTTCTGGAAAATATTTTTTACAACTTTACTTTTTTCAATTAGGAAAGTAAATTTTTCTATAGATAAAATCGTTAGAACAATTTTTGTAGGAAAATCTTTTTCAGGAAAAAACTGTTAAAAAAATATTGTAAGCTTATTTATTTATTTTTTTTTAATTAGAAAGCGTAGAGTTGTAGAGAATGTTTTCCTGGAAAAAATAAGTAGTTATTTATTAAAATGAAATCATTTTTCAAAAATTGGTAAGAACCGATGGTCAAAAAAAATTCAGTTGCAAAATACGTGTCTAAAATAAATATCTTTTTTTGTTGAGAATTTTAACATTTTTCATAAAAAAATAATGTTTTTTATTTTAAATATCACCATTTATAATATATTTATTCTCAAAAGCATTAGAGCGTTTTTAACAGTCAACTTTTGTTGATTGTTTTTCTGGTCTTTATTATATTTGAAGTCTAAAAATATTTATTTAAAAAAAAAATCTATAGCCGCATTTCGCATAATTTTTTTTATTTTTCTGTTAGACGTAGTATAAATAAGCTTGTATAAAAATCGATATAATTAAAAAAAAAAGATTGTTCTATTTTAATTTCTTCAATCATTCAAATTTGTTTCTCTACTATTTATAAATTATCATAAAGATCCTGTCTCTAAAGAAATATTGAGTTTAACCACCTTTAGGCTAAAGATTTTCTAGACTCACCGTGGAAATTCCATTTTTTTTATTTCAACGAATCTGTTTTATCATCAGAGAATAACAGAATTTCTTAACGTCTTTACAGACTAGATACAGCTATAAAATAAATTTTTTTTAAATAAATATTATCTGAAAACAGATAGTTGAAAGGAGCGAAATGAAATCTTTTTTGAGGAACAATGTAGTTTAAAAAAAACAATTTATAGCTCCATCTAGTCTGTAAAGACGTTAAGAAATTCTGTTACTCTTTGAGGGTCCGTACGTAAATTACGTAACGGATTATAGGCCCTCTCTGAGGCCCACCCTACCCCCTATAACGAACCATTAAAGAAAAAATTACCCCCCCCCCCCTATTGCTCTACGGAATTTTTGGTTTCGAGAAATGCTTTGTTAGATATTGCTAGTAGAATTAGTTAGGGTGTCCGAGAACATTTTTAAAATCCTTGATCATTAATATATAATTAAATATTAGCATTTTAATCTTGCAATACTTTTAAAATGTAACCTTTTATCAACGAAATAAAACATTATTTCAGACACAAATGAACAATTTTTATATTTATTAATTGATTTTAAATAAAAAATATATTTTCTACTTTAAAAGATGACATCTTAATAAGATATTTAAATTTTCCACAAAATAATGAAAATTCGAACAGACTAGTTTAATGTTTAACCTAAAAAGATGCAATGCCAACGAAAAAGTGTCATCGTTTATGTTTGAATAAAAAAATATAAACTATAAAAAAAAAATTAAACCTGAAAGACGAATTTTCAACGAATAAAGATTTTTAACTCAAAACGTAAAAAAAGTATTTCTAGTTTGTTAAACCTTCAATTAACTCAAAACTTAAAAAAAGTATTTCTAGTTTGTTAAACCTTCAAGCTAAAATACGAATTTTTCCTACAAAACTTGAATTTTGCAACAAATAATTTGAGTTAAGCAAAAAATTAATTTTACACAAAAATTAGGCATTCTTTACCAGAAAAAATGAAATTTTAAGACAAAAGAATTACTTTGTACTGTGAAATGTTTATTTGCAATCAAAAAATGATAATTTAAAAAAAGCGAAAGACTTACTTTTTTATTTAGAAAATTAATATTAAACCAAAAAAGTTTTCTTTAAATAAAAAGTTAAATTTAAAAGCATAGATATAAGCCTTCAATTTTAAATATGTTATTTTAATTAATTAATTATTTTAATTAATGTAATTAACAGCAAAGAGATGAAATTTCAACTAAAAATATATATCCTGACATATATTCTTTAGCAAAGTTATGCAACCAAATCTTTCAAATAAAATATTTGTGTAATCAAACAACAAAATAATAATTTTTAACCAAAAAGTTAAACTTTAATTTAAAAAAATTAAATTTCTAATATAAAATATCAATTTTTAAATAAAAAGTTTAATTAAAAAAAATTTTGAAGTTTCAGTTACGAAAGATTGCAGTTGACTTTTCACGATCAAAATATGAATTTTTACACAAGAAATAAGTTTCTACGAAAAAATTTGAATTTTTTTTCCAAAAAGGCGAATTACTAATGAAAAAGGAAGAATTTTTGACAATATTGTTAAATCCTTATCTTTTGTTTATATTTATCTTTAAAAAAATGAATTTTTATTTTTAAAAAATTCGGAATAATAATTTATTTTTGATTCACAAAAGATTTCAGTTGACTTTTTAAGATTAAAATATAGATTTTGTAACAAAACAAAAGTTTCTACGAAAGGCAAGAAAGATGAAATTTGTACTAAAAGAGATGAATGTTTAATAAAAACCGACAAAATTTTCTTTGAAAATTCAAACTTTTATCCAGAAATAATTTTAGTCCATTTTTCAACATCCAAAAATATTTTTTCAACAAAAAGTAAATTTCCTACGAATTAGATAATTTTTCAACAAAACAGTAGAATTTTTAACAAAAAAGAATAAGTTTTTAATATATTTTTTTAATTTAAACCAAAAAGTGGCATTTCATCTAAGAAGATAAAATTTCTCTTAAAACAGATGAATATTTATTTTTAAATTTTTTTATAAAGTTGGATTTTTATCTTGAAAAGATTTCAGTTCTTTTTTCAGCACCAAAATATTAAACATATTTAAAAAAAATTAAATTAAATCAAAAAGGACATTTTCTACAAAATATTTAAATTTTCAAAAAAAGAGCAGAATTTTTAACCAAAAAGTATGACGTTTTAACAAAATTGTTGAATTTTGAACCGACCTTCAGCAATTTTATTCAATAACGATGATATTTCTTTTAAAAAAGATTATTTTAAAAAGAATTATAAAAAAAGATTCCACCTCTTTATCCAATCCCCAAGTAATAATTGTACACAAAAATCAAGTCTTCTGGTAAATAGTCGAATTTTTAGTCAAAAAGCATGAGTCAGGATTGTTAAATTTTTAACCAAAAATTTGCATTTTTGTCCAAGAAAATTGAAAGTTCTACTAAAATATATAGGTGAATTTTGAAATACAAAATACAAATTTTTCAAAAAAAGAGTTCAATTTTCGTCGAAAATATTTCAATTGACTATTCAATACAATAATACGAATTTTTAACAAAAAGTAAATTGTGTACGTAAAAATTAAAAAAAAAAACAGTTGCATTTTGATTCAAGAAAGATGAAATATTTCAACTATAAAATATGAAATTTTAAATTAAAAAGACAAATTTCATAAAAAATAGTTTTTTTTCCAAAAAAAGATCTCAGTTGACTTATCACCAACAAAATTTGATTTTTAAACAAAAGTTAATTTTTTGACGAAAAGATATGAATATTTAACCCAAAAAAAATGAATTTGTAAAAAACAACATTGTTAAACTAGCAACCAAAATAGATTTATTTTGAAGAAAATTGTAAAATTTTCGACTGAATAACAAAATTTATAACTAAAAAAATTATCTTCAGGAGAAACTTTTTGCGAATTTGCAAAAATTACGTGAATGAGTGAAGGAGCCCCTCCTCCATTCTGTAACAATTTGTCTCCACCTTCGTGAGCTGTTACGTAATTTAAGCACTGTCCCTAGTATTAATAAATTTTTCTTTACAATTTTTTTTTCATTATTAGAGCTTGGTGTATGGACAGAACCCTTTCTCAGTCAAGAAAATATATAGCTGGTTCTCTGGGATCAAAATATGCAGAACCTGTCATAACTTTATTGGATGGAATGCTTTCTGAATCAAGACCAGATACACCAATGATCTGCTTTTTAAGTATGGGATCAGATCCTACACCCAGTATTGAACAACTTGCTAAAAAAATGGAGATAAAATGTAAAAGTATCTCTATGGGTCAAGGTCAAGAAGTTCATGCTAGAAAATTGTTGTCTAATGCAAAGACTGAGGTATTTGATGATAAATATTAGTTTTTAGTCTATAAAATGAAGGTCTCTCAATGTCAAAAAATGGTCTCTAGCTCCGCTGGAATTCAAACCAGGTCTACAGATTGCAAGTCTTTTGTTTGTAGGAGCCTAGTGGGTTAGAACACCAGACCAGCAATCTCTGTACCTGGGCTCAAATCCCAGCAGAGGCAGACAGGTTTTTTTTTCACAGCTGAAGACTATAACCATTTTGGTTCTTACTAGTCGATCAATAACTGTCATTAGATTAACAAAAAACAATTTTAAAACGATAAAAGCGATATTTCGGGTTTCAATCGTGTACAAAATTACGAATTTTCCCGACATTTTGTGAACATTGTAGTTCACTTTTTCAAGGCAAACCTGAAACTGAAGTATCAGGTTATGTTGTTCTTATGTATGCTCTCTAAGATGCCTATGATTGACCAGAGTGCCCCACCATGGAGACAGGATGCACCTGATTGGCCAATCAAGTCTTATTTAAAAAATCCGGGAGGACGGAAAGCCAAATCGGATTGGTATTGTAACTGTTTACCCTATTGATGTTATCAGGGTGCTTTAAGATTTCGATTGCTTCTCTATGTTTTCTTGCAAAAATATTGTGTTTTTGCGATGAAGTTGTTTTATCAAAAAAAATGTTTTGTCCTGTTTCGACATGATGTTCAGCTAGTGCTAATTGCGTGAAATGTTTTAGCCTGACTTGACTCTTATGTTCCTTTATACGTTGGCTCACCTCTCTGCAGGTTTCTTCAGATAGACTTTGCCACAAGAAAAAGGATTTTATACACTCCTGGATCACTGAGGGGTGTCTTTTCGTCTGTAGCGTTGTTTAGAATTCATCCGATTTTTGCAGGTGGTTTAAATATGGTTTGGATGTTTTGTTTGTTGAGAATTATTCTTATTTGTTCTGTGACACATTGGATGTAGGGTAGGACGGTGGTCGCTTTTCTCTCTTTCTTTATTATGTTGTTTTGAATTGTTTTCTTATGTGTATTTTCTTATTGCTTTATAAATTTGTTTGATTGTGTAATAGTTCTGTATCAGGATTTGTTTAACGTTTTGTAATTTCTTTTGTAAATTACTTTGATCTGTTATGGAGACAGCTCTATATACAAAGGAGTTGTTAACCGATTGTTTTTGAGCTGGGGGATAGTGAGAGGAGGCATGTAGGTATCTCTCTGAATGGGTGAGTTTTCCGTAAACTTCATGTCCTAATGTATTATCTAATTTTTTGTAAACTAGTACGTCCAAGAAAGACAATTTTCCGTTTTGTTCAATTTCCATGGTGAATTGGATATTAGGATGTAATTGATTGATGAAATCGAAAAACTTATGTAGTTGCTTGGATTGATTGAATGTTTTGGTTTCTAGATGTTGCATAAAGGTGTTGGCTATTATTATATTACAGGTGAGATTGGAGATCCCATTGTTGCTCCTAAGGTTTGTTCATAGAACTGATTGTTGAAACAGAAGTAAGTATTATTGAGGCAGTGCTCTATAAAAGGTATGAGCTTGGAGGAGAAGTTTGCAAAAGATTTAATGATATCAATTGTATCAGAGATTGGTACTTTCGTAAAGAGAGATGTTACATTGAAACTCAATATGATGTCTTGGAGTTGAATGCGAATCTGTTGTATCTTTTTGATAAAGTCAAAAGAGTTTCGGACGTAAGTAACAGTCTTGGAGAAATGGGATTAGCAGAAATTAATTTAGATACTGTTCCTCTGTCAAGTTTAGTGTTTTTAGAAGGGTTTTTGTTTTATTGACTATTGTTTTTGTGGGGACCTTTTTAAGTTTTTTGTATGTATCGTCAGTTAGAAGGTCCATGATTTTGTTTTTATAGTTTTTTTTATTCATCATTACTGTTGTGTTGCCTTTATCTTCGGGTAATATTATAATTCCTTTATTCCGATTGAGTTCTCTATGTGCGGTTTTTTCTTGTTTTGTTAAATTTGTGGAGGGCATTTGGGCTTGGCGTAAAATGTTGGCCGTCCTACGTCGTTTGTCATTCGCCTTTTCAGGTGGAAGGGTATAGATTGTGGATTCCAAAGTACTGATGATTTCTTCTTTCGAGATTTTGAAGGAAGCTCCTGCAAAATTCTGTCCTTGAGATAAGACTAAAATCATTTCATTGATAAGAGGATGGTCAGAGATGTTTTTTACTGTCTTAGTGGTGTTTGATTTACTGGAAGTAATTTGCCAAATTTTATTTTTTATTTTTGCGTTTGAAGATCATTAAAGCCTTAGAATTGGTCAAATCATGTGCGCTCCAATGTAGACCAAATGTCAAATCTAAAATTATTTGATAGGAAAAGATGAAGTTTTAATAGTTTTTTGGAGGTAGTGTCTAAAACAAATTTTAGTGTATTCTATTCTTTCTTTTATGAGAAGGAAACTTTTTTCATGCAAAATTAATTTGGATTTTGATGTTCTTAAATTATTTTTCAATTGTAAAAATATTGGGAAGATTTTTTTGTCCCTCCACCGTTTTAAAAAAGCTAAAGATGTTATTAGCTTACCTTGAAAAGTCCTGAGCTAACTAAAGGTGTTAGTTTTAGTAAAAAAATTCTCCCCGTAGGGTTCTTTAATAATATATTTAATGCTTTCACCATGATTTATTATAATAAAAGAGATATTTTGGGTTTCAAACGCGTACAAAACTACGAATTTGGCCGACGTTTCGCTAGACGACAACACAACATCAAAAGTCGATCAATATTGTTTGTCTGAAGATATTACTCATTAATAATCGAATTTCAGGGATTCTGGGCACTTTGTCAGAATTGCCACTTGGGTCTCGATTACATGGTGGAATTGGTCAATTTTATTTTGGAAATGGAAGCACCTCATCCTAACTTTCGAATCTGGATAACAACTGAACCGCACAATGATTTTCCTATTTCCTTGTTGCAAATGTCGATTAAGTTTACATACGAACCTCCTCAAGGTACGATTGATTATCAATAGTTAATAACTTTTTTTTATTTTTAGCTGTAAGATTAATGAGATACGTGTTTATTATTAAGAATTAATGACTATTTTATTATTAGTTGTCATCCACAAAAGAAAGGTGTTTTCTGACATTTTCGGTCTCACTTCATCTAAAAATTTCAACCAAAAAATATTTTTTAATAAAAAAAGATTAATTATTCCGAATTTAAAATCGTGAAGTCGAAAATAAAAGAGTTTACAGTAGAAAATTAACTTAATTTCGAGTTTTTAAAGTAAAAATACAAAAGTATTACAAATTAACTTGAATCTTTCTTTAACTGTTGTTCTTTAGTTTATCAATGATCAAAACCAATGTTTATTTATCGCAAACTTCATTTTGAGTTACCAGAAACCCATAAAAAATCAGAATATTCTTCTTATTTTAAATTTAATTATTTTTAATTCGAAAGTCTACTATTGAATTTTGGATGAGAATTAAACTTATTTGGTTAAAATCTTAAAATTCAACAGTTTTGTTAAAAATTTATCCTATTTGGTTTGATAATTTATCTCTTTTAGTAGAAATAGAATTTTTTCATTATAAATGC
Organism: Druon quercuslanigerum; assembly: GCA_010014905.2. Taxonomy (NCBI): domain Eukaryota; kingdom Metazoa; phylum Arthropoda; class Insecta; order Hymenoptera; family Cynipidae; genus Druon; species Druon quercuslanigerum. Next base: position 13,404 of record JAAAKG020153851.1, read on the forward strand.
AACTGTTTACTTGAAAATAAGTCTGTTTTAGTCGAGGTTGGAAAATCATCTTTTTTGGTTAAATCCATCTGTTTTTATATCAAAAACTATTATTGAGCAGAATTTTCTGACAATAAAATCAAGAATCCAAAGCACTGAATTTGGACAATCAGCATAAAATGTTCCTATTACAATCTAAAAAAAAATATTCTCTTCTTCCCTAAAAAAGAAAAGAAAAAGAATTCTGCTCTATAAATATTTTTTTTTCTTTCTTTCGTCTTTTTTTTCATCAAACCACAAAAAAAAATTTTAATTACCAATTTTTTGGCACTCATACAGCACACTTATCAAGGCAAATAAAAAATTTAAAATTCAAGCCAACAGGAACAGCAACACCTCTATGATGCTCTCTCCCTGACACCCAAGAATGTTGTGATGGTCAAAAGGCAAAACAAGTGTAAACAAAGCTAAAATAGAAATGACCTCCAATCCAAGTTAGCTTAATTAAAATTGAAGAATCCTGAATGAGCTTCAATTAAATTTAAAATCCTAATTAACGTCCAATAATCAAGTTATTAAGCAGAATTTCCTGAAAAAAATCAAGAATCGAACGACTAAATTTGGACAATCAATTGGTTCGCCTTTTGACCATCACAACATTTTTTGGTGTCAGGGAGAGAGCATCATGGAGGTGTTGCTGTTCCTGTTGGCTTGAGTTTTTAATTTTTAATTTGACTTGATAAGGGTGTTGTATGAGTGCCGAAACGTTAGTGATTAAAAATCTTTTTTTTTGGTTTGATAAAAAAAAGATTAAAGAAAGAAAAAAATGATTTACAGATCAGAATTTAAAAAAAGAGAAGGAAGGGGATTTGGATGGTTGCCTTCTGATTTTGTCTTTCCTTTTTTTTGTTTTTTTCCAAGGGGAGAAATTCTTTCTCTTTCCTTTTTTAGGCAAGAAGAGGATATTTTTTCAGATTTTAATGGGAACATTTTATGCTGATTGTCCAAATTCAGTCGTTGGATTCTTGATTTTATTTTCAGGAAATTCTACTCATTAACTTGAATATTGGACCTTAATTAGGATTTTAAATTTGATTTTAATCTCATTTAGAATTCTTCAATTTTAAAAACTATTATACTGTTTTCCCTGAGAATTCGTCTATTTTTGTTAAAAATTTAACTAATTGTTAAAGCAGTATTCGTGTCAAAAGTCAGATATCTAAGTCAAATAGTTTTTCTATGATTTTAAGAATCAAAATATTATAACTGATGTAATTTCAAATTGAAAACGTTATTTTTTATAAAAGATGTTAAAATTCACAAAAAACATTAATTTGAACCATATTTTTTGCAACGAAATTTTTTCTGACTGTTGCTACGGCTTATTTTCTCCAGGAAAACATTCTCTACAACTCTACTGTTTCTAATCTGAAAAGTAAATTTTTGTATGGCTAAAATCGTTAGAGCAATTTTTTTTTTAAATTGTACAAATAATTATATTTTAAGATTATTTAGTTATTTTTAAAATTGAAAACAGTAGAGTTGTAGAGAATGTTTTCCCAGAAAAAATTGATTATTTATTAAGATACAATAATTTTTTTAAAACTGCTAAGAAGCAAGGGTAAGAAAAATTTCAATTGTACAAAAACCTGGTTAAAATTATTGTTTTTTAGTGAGTTTTAACATTTTTATTAAAAATAATGTTTTTTACTGAAAACTAAATAAGTTATAATGTTTCTATTCTTAAAATCATAGAAAAAACTTTTTTTGATGCCCGAATTTTCGCACGAAAACTAACTGAAATAATCGTTTGTTTTTTTTTCGTTAAATATGATCAATTAAAAACTTAAGTTGATGCATTTTTAGTTGAAAACTTATCTTTTTCAGTTTCAAATTCAACTATTACGTTGAAAGTTTATTTTCTTTGTTGGAAATTAGTCTTTATTAGTAAAAAATTAATTTCATGTGTTAAAAACTCATTTTTTTCTTTAAAATTTCATTTCTATAATAAAAAAATTTAACTCGTTTGTCAGAAATTCTTGTTTTGTAGCTAAAAATTACTCTAATTACCTGAAAATTTAACTGTTTTATTTTTAGATAAAAATTGATCCTTTTTATTTAAAAATGTAAATATTTTGTCGAAAATTCGATTTTTCTTGTTGTTTGAATTTTTTTTATTAATAAAAAATTTAGCTATTCTATTTTTGCTTGAAAATTAATATTTTTATGTAAAATTTTTTTTTGTTGAAAAACAAATGATGACCTTGATTGAATTTTTTTGTTGAAGATTTATCATTATTGTAAAAAATTTAATTCCTTTAGTATCGTCATTGACAAAAATTCTTTTGTTAAAAATTTAATCTTCTTGGTAGAAAATTTATCTTTTCCTGGATCTGAATAAAAATTAATTTTGTTTCAAAGATAAATAAGTTTGAATAAAAATTTATATCTTTGGTTGATATTTTACCTATTTTATTCAAATTTGTTTGTTTTTTTGTTAAAAATAAATTTTCCTAACTCAAAATGTATCATGTAGATTTTTAAAAAATCGAGTATTTGGTTAAAAATTCTCCTTTTTTTAAATTTATCTTTTTTGTTAAAAATGATGAACTCTTTTTAAACTTTTTTAAACTACACGTTTTACTTGTGCATTTTTAAAGAAAAAATATATTTTTTTAAACAGAAAATTATTATCATTTAAAAATTGATCTTTTTGATTGAAAGTGCAACCATTTCTTATAAAATTAATTTACGCAGTTAAATATTTGTCAGTTTTAATAAACATTACTCTCTTAGATAAAAAAAATTGTTTCTTTTGTTAAAAAATAACTTTTTAATCAGAAGATTCAACTATTCCAATTTTTGTTGAGAATTGATTTTTCTTAGCAAAAAATTAATTTCTTTAACTAACAACGGATTTATTAAATTTTTTCTTAAAAATAATATTTTTTAGTTACTATCTCAACTTTATAGCTAAAAGTTTATTCTTTTTTTTGCTGGGAAAATAATAATCCTGGTAGAAAATTCATCTTTTAAGTTGAAAATGCAAACTATTTGGCCTTCAATTAACTTTAATTCTTTTGAGATTTATCATATTCATTGAAAATTTATTTACTTGGTTTAAAAAAAAATATTTTGTTAAAAATTCAGTTTATTTTTATGGAAAATTCACCTGTGTCGGCATAAAATTGTTAAAAAAACGGCTTTGTTTAAAATTCTTTTTTTTAATAAAAAATTAATCTTTTTCGCTGAAAATTGGATCTATTTAGTTGAAATTTCAACTATTTATTTCAGAATTGATTAATATAGTTACGGATTCATTATTTCAATTAATTATTACTGTCTAATTTCAAAAAATTGTTTCTTTTTTTTTAAATATAATTTTATAGTTGCAAGATTAAACTATTCCAATTTTAGTTAAGAATTGATCTTTTTGAGTGAAACATTAAACTATTAGTTTAAGAAAATTTTTGGTTTGTGGAAAATTCCTCTATGCTCGTAGAAAGCAAATCTTTATTCTTAAAAGTCCATTTTTTTAGTTGAAAATTTTTATATTAAAAATTCTACAAGTTGGTTAAAATTAAATTTAACTTTGTCAATTTCCTTTTTGGTAATAATTAATTGTCTTGTTTAAAAATTAACATTTTTGGTCAAACAATGAATTATTTAGTTAAAGATTAATCTGCTTTGTTTGAAATCTAATAGCTCTACCTTAATCGATGAATTTTCTGCAGAAATTTTTATCGAAGTTTAAATTTTTTAGTAAAAATTTTCTTCCCCGAAAATCATCTTAAGCAATTTTTGTATAGGCCCCTTAACAAAAGTAAAAAAAAATTTAATAATTTTTTTTTCAGGAATCAGGGCAGGTTTACTTGCAACGTATAGTGCAATGAATCAGGAAATGTTAGACCAATGTGATGTTCCAGAGTATATACAATTAGTGTATACCGTTTCCTTTCTGCACACTGTTTTACAGGAGCGTCGAAAATTTGGTCCCTTGGGCTGGAATATACCTTACGAATTTAACTCTGCTGATTGGCTTGCATCCTGCATGTTTATGAATAATCATTTGAATGAATTAGATTCGAAGATAGGGATTAGCTGGCAAACTGTGAGGTACTTTCAAAATTTTTTCATTTTCATCAAATCGATCGAAAAATAATAATTCTAAATTTAATTTAACTGGCATCATTAATCACCTGCTACGCGCGCATGTAGATTTATACTTCAAGGAGAACAATAATTTGTAACACAACATAAAAATTTCGAATAAAAAATTTTTTTTTTTAAATAATTCGTTATTAAGCTCATATAAACATAATTTTACTACGATTCTTAAAAACATTTCTAAAAATTGCAAATTGCAGTTGTCAAATCCAAATTTCAACCGACAAGTTAATTTTCAAACGAATAGTTGAATATTTAGCGAAAGAATCAAATTTTAAACACAAAAATAGGAATTTTTCTGCCTAATTGATTGAATTTTCAACCCAAAAAATACGACTTATTATCCAAATAAATAAATTTTTAACTAAAAAGTTACATATTTGAGCAAAAATGGAATAGTAACAATTTTAACTGAAAACGTGAATTTTTAAAGCATCAGTTCAATTTTTAATCAAAGAAATCAATTCTTAACAGAAATTATAAAAGTTTCCACACAAAAATGTAATAGTTCAGTTGGTAGTCACAAAAATTAATTTCTACCAAAAATAATGCATCTTTGACGAAAAAAATTAATTTTTAGTCGAATATTTAAACTTTTTTCAAAAAGAGACAACTTTTAAACAAAATATATAAATTTTATACAGAAAAATATCAATTTTCGTCCAAAACCCCAATAATTAAATTTTCTATTATAAAAATAAATTTTCAATAACAAATAAATGAATCTTCAATTACATATTTAAATTTTCTACCAAATTGCTGAATTGTTTACCGAAAAGCTGAAGTTTTAACTAATTAGAATTATTTTCTACCAAAAACAAGCGAATTTTCAACAAAATGGTTTAATTTTCACTTAAAACAGATATATTTTAAACTTAAAACAGAAGAAAAATAGCAATAAAAATTTTCACAGACAAAAAAATTTTCAATTAAGCTTATCAGTTTTCAAACAAAAAGATAGATTCTTAACCAAGAGTTGAATTTTCGTCCAAAAAAATATAAGCAGTATTTTAACTTTTACTAAAGCAGTTACATTTTTATTTTAAACCAAAAATAGTTTATCAACAAAATAAATATTTAAACAAAATAGTTTAATATTTTACAGATAAAATTTATTTTAACCAATTTTATTTTATTTTATTTATTTTATTTTTAACCAAGAAAATGTGTTGTCATCTAAAATTTTGAATCTTCAACAAAGAAAGTGAATTTTTGATAAAGTAGTTGACCTTTGAACCCAATAGTTGAATTTTTAACCACAGAAAATAAAATATAAAAAAATGTTATAGTTGCAATTTTAAATGAGAGCGATGCTTACTTTAAATAAAAAAAGTGCAGTTCATGAAAAAAAAAACAATTTTTTACCAATGAACAGAAAAAAATATTAAAACTAAATTAAAATTTAAGGCAGACAATAATTTTTGATATAAAATAAAAATTTCGCAGAGGATGTTTCATTAAAAAAAAATTTATATTTTTTTAAGATCATATAAATGTAATCGCTTATTCATTTTCCTAATATTCATAAAAAATTGCAAAATTTTTGAACATTTCGGATATAATTAAAAAGTGTCTAGAGAATTTTGAAAACATTGTTTTTATTTTTGAGGATTTTAATAAATTTTAGGAAAAAGTTCAATTAATTTCAATGATCTATAAGATTTTCAGAAGTTTAGAAGTTTGCAAACAATTTATTGATTTTTAAAAATCTTTCAAAATTTTTAAATTCAGAATCACACAAGTTTAGGTTCTAAATCTTCAAAATTGAAACTTTTTAAATCCTATTTTCATTTCCTTTTCATAATACAGAAATCATTTATCGTTTCCACAGCAATTAAAAAAAAAAAATGTCAACAGTCTACATTTAATATAAAGTTTTGTGCAATATTTTTAGGATTTAAATAATTTTTTTATTTATTTAAATCTTCTGAATATATCTCTTCATAACGCTTAAAAATTTAATATAATTTTTTTAAATCCTGCAAAATAAAAAAAATTGTCTTAACCCATTAAAGACCAAAGCTATCAATTTTATAACATAAGTTTGACCGCTTAAGTCAAATCCTTGGTCAAAATTTGAATATTTTGACTTTAAAATTAAATATGGCGGTGTCTGCATACAAAAATAGTGCAAATTTTTTGATTTTTTATTTTTATAATTTTTTTTCAGACATAGAACACGTTAATAATTTAAAATTTCTTTAAACATCGGTGCACAAAATTCTTAAGCTTTAACAGAAAATTTTTATATATGTTCTTTTTCTTCCAAAATGGCGGACAAAATGCAAAAATGTCCCAAAAACTGTTTTTTTCCATCATCGTTATTTTTCTCAAAAACTTTAAAGTTTAAAAAAAGTTCCATTGAATAAAAATGTCTTGAAATTAACCATAGAACATTATGAAATTATTTCAGATTTTTTAGAAAAAATTTTTGATTTTTTAAAGAATCAAAAATTTGAAATTTGCAAAATAATTTTTAAAAATCTGAAAAAATTCAAGAATATTCTTTGAATAATTCTAAGATATTTGTATTCTTGTAAAATTTGTACCTGAGCTTATAATTTTTGGGAAATAATGGATCAAACTTCATGCGAATTCTTTTCAGTCGTTTTTAGGTTTTGGAAATTTATTTATTTTTTTTTTTTCCCAAAAAGTATAAGCACTGGTACAAATTTTTAAAAAATAAAAATGTTTTAGAATGAGACAAAGAATATTCTTAAATTTTTCAGATTTATTAACGCATTTTATGTCTGAAAAAAATTATAAAAATAAAAAACTAATCATTTTTCACTATTTTGTATGTAAAAACCGCCATATTTAATTTCAAAGTCAAAATATTTGAATTTTAAGGACAGATTCGAATTAAGCTCGCCCAAAAACATAAGAAACAAAACTTTTGATCTATTTATTGTTTTGTTATGCCCATAAATTTTGCGGTCGAACTTATGTTATAAAAGTTCTCTTTCGACGTATTGTGAAATCCTCCAGAATTAATTTCAAAAAAACTGCAAAATTTGAAATTTTCACAGAAATCTGATTGTAATTACCGGAAATTTTTGTTTCACCGTTACTAAAATTGTGTGTTTGATTCAAATAAATTTGTTGGTTTGTCCTTATATGTTTGGCTCAAATAAATTTTTGGTTTGTCCAAATAAATCTCTTGTTTAAATTAAGTAAAGTTCTTATTTATATTAAATATATTTTTTTAATTAATAATATATTTCGTTGATATAACGTTGGTATTTCGTTGATATATTTAATCTTTTTTTTAAACTTAACCTCAAAATTGAGCATTCTTTCTAAAAGCTCCAAAATTTAGGAGTTCCTGAACTAGTAATATTGCGTTTATTTTTCAATTAATCAATGATTTTACAGTAAATTAGAATCTTTAGAATAATAAAACACTGAAAAACTACAAATGCCACCAAACTAATAACAGGATCCATTAATTTAGATTTTGGTTAGTTACTCAGAAAACCGCCGGCAGCGCTTTAGCATGGCTAGCGGCACTTTGCGGTACTGATTTGCATTGTATTTTTGCTTTGATTCAAGTAACTATTTTTATGAATTCGACTAAGCAGATTTTTAACTAACGTATTGTTTAATAGAAGTCCGTTTTTTGTTTGAATAAAAAAATTTACTAAAAAAATTATTTTTTTCAATCAATAAAGCAAATATTTTCCATTTCTTAAGATTAAATAAGATTTTTTATAATTGAAGCAAAAAATTTGTTTTATGCAATTATATGAATTCAAAACAAGTTTGGTTGTTTCATACAAACTAACATTTTTCTGAGAGTACTCTAGTAGCAAAATGTTAAGAAGATTTGTAATGTTATTTGTTGAAAGCCAATTAAATCATTTTAAAGACAATAAATTTAGAAACTTTTAAAAATAAATATCGATTAGTAGCTAGTGGAAGCCACTAATGGAAATTTATTTATTTTATAATGATTGTTTTCCTTTTAATTTCATAATGAAATGTTCAAATTGAAGGTACATGATTGGTGAAGTGCAGTACGGAGGTCGTGTGACTGACGATTATGATAAAAGACTTCTGAACACTTTTGCAAAAGTGTGGTTTACAGAAGCAATCTTTTCGGAACAGTTTATTTTTTATAAAGGTTATCCAGTTCTTAATTATAAACTAGTCAGTGAGTACTTGAAAGCCATAGACGTCATGGCTGGTGTTGATCCACCTCAGGCTTATGGTCTTCATCCAAATGCAGATATAACGTAAGCCTAAATTATTTTTTCATTTTGAATGATGTTTTAAAAAAAAGAATTTCATCATATTTTGCAGGATATTTAAAACATATTTCTTTATTATAATCAGCTATCAGAGTAATACGACGCAACAAGTTTTGGATACGATAATATCAGTGCAACCTAAGGAAGCAGGAAGTGGCGGAGGTGAATCTCGAGAAGGTTCGGTCGCCAGACAGGCTAAAGAAATGTTAAGCAAATTACCACCTGCTTATGATCCCTACGAAGTGAAAAACAGGTTTGGGAATTGAAATCCTTTTATGAATAATGATAATGGGTAAATAAATAATTCATTAGAATTATTTTCATCATGTTATCGGAGAAAAATGGATGGTCACTCTAAACATATGGAAGTGTCGGGTTAACATACTTTATGTTTAACTGCAGGAGATCCTTCTGTATATTAAAGATATTGACGTCTTCAAATGACAAGGTTACATCTTGGAAAAACTAAATAAAAAGTTGCTAATTCTTGAAGATGAAATGAAATGAGCTGCGTACTTGGGGTGCTGATGTTCCAAATACAATTTGGGGCGTTATTTGTCAAGTGACATACTCAAAAAGAAAAATTACTCCGATCTTAGTTATACTAAGTTCTGTTTCTTCTTTAAAAACTGCTACGAGATAAGTACGCTCATATATCGACTATCAAAATGACAAGGTTCCATCTCGGAGTTAACAAGTGAAAAGCTGCTAACTCTTAAAGACAAAATCAAAAGGTGCTAACTCCCGTGGCGAACTTTCAAAGCTTTAAAATGCCGGCGTTATATCTCAAGTGACCTATTCAAAAAGTCAAAGTTGTCCGATCTAAGTTAAACTAAGGCAAAGTGTTGTGTTATTGGATAGTAGTTTATGATGGAACAATTTTTGGCGGACATCGTCTATTTCGGTAATTTTTAACTCTTCGAATATCGATGACAAAAATGTTGTCTAGTACAGTTTCGATAGGTGTTTTCAGACCCTTTCGATTGGACCTATAATTTTTTTACAGAATAATCATTTGACCTTTAAATATGAAGGTAAAAAATCAATTTGATTTTTTTAGAAAGGAAGGGAGGTTTTTTGCTTTTATTTTGGTCTTAAAAGAAAGCTTAGGTTCTTCCCTATAAGAGTATTAACATTGCAAAGTAGGATTCTAATTTTTAATTTATGAAAAGAATCGTTGAGCACGCTGATATGCTCATGACGCTTGCTCCCAAGCCCCGCCCGTAGTACAACGTGGCACACCTTAATTGGATTGCTTTTACGAAAAATAATCATGCTATATTCTAGTGTAAATGAGCATTCGTTACATAAAATTTGTTGATAATTAAGGAATATTTTACTCAGACGCTTTCTTAAAAATCAACATATATTTATTTTCGGAAGTTACTTGTTCTACATTTGTTTCTCGTCAGAGTATTTTAGGAAACAAATGAAGACCGCGCTCATTAGAGAGATTAATTTCAAATTTCATGCTCTAGATGGCAAAGTACTAAACATTCTTAAAAGGAAAACAAAAATCAGCGGTATAAGACCAGCATTAATCATCCTTATATTTTACTATGAAATGGGATTTTAAAACGGTTTCACTTTGAAGGTTAGTTATATGATTTTTTAAATTATATTTTAGAAAGTTAAGATAAAATTGCATTTGAAAAAAATAAATAGTTTGCGAACTTCAGCCACTATACCCACCCTATGCTTTTTTATCCAGTTTTTGACTGGCTATGAGCCCCAAAAAGGAAAAAATAATCAACGAAAGTGTACTAAGAAATGCATCAATCTTTTCAAGAAGAACAATCATTACAAGGCGCTCAGTACACGCCGTGTTTCTAAAGGCTTGGGATCAAAATTTCCTACACTATTTGAAAAATTATGTGATACCTATTAGCCTCGTCTTGATGATCTTAAGGGTGAAAACGTTGATGATGTTAAAACTAATGAAATTATCCAGTCAAATAAAGAAATTATTTCAAATGATTATAACGATCCAAGCTTCTCCTTTAGAAAACTCAAAATGAATGTTATTCTGTGCATTGACAAATATCATAAGGCTGCAGTTAAAATTCTAGGCCAATCAAAGAGAAGCTTGAATCATCAAAAAGTAGAACTCGGAAAATTCAACTTCTCAGACTTGATTCAAAATCTTCGAGTTTATACCGCCCAAAAGTGAAGAAACGAAACATAGGAAAAGAAGTGAAAACAACTGTCATTCAAAAAAATAAATGGAAGGAAGAAAGGAAGATAGAGGACCATACATCGGCATAAAAGAATCTCCGAGCTTTAATTTTACCTAATTTAAATTTTAAAAAATTCAAAACTATTTTGAGAGTTCGCTACAGGTTTTAGAACCATTTAGTTTTTTCTCTAAGAGTTAGCAGCTTTTTATTTGGTAACTCCGAGATGGAACCTCGTGATTTTGATACGTCAATATACAATCCAGATCAATCTTATTTCGATGGAGTTTTTAAAAAAGAAACAGAACTTGCAGCATTATTGACAATTATTTGTAAGCAAAATATTAGTAATGCTAATTTTTCCATAATTCGTCATACACGAGGAAATTAATTTGACTACAGGCTACACTAAGCAACAGATGAAGGTCTCGTTTTTTTTCTTGTATCTGCTATTGAACATCTATTCTTCTCCGCGCATGAATTAGTAAACTTAATTTCTCTACAAATATCTGCTATTTAAACAATTGATATAATAGACAAAATAATTTCTTTTATCTTAGATTACAAATTATGGGTGCTACAGCTCCAATGAATATTTTCCTAAAGCAGGAAATAGACAGAATACAAATAGTGATTAAACTCGTTCGAACAACATTAAAAGATTTGCTGCTCGCTATAGAAGGAGTTATCATTATGAATGAGGTGAAATTTCTTTCATTATCAAATTATTTTTTGGGAGCGTGCATTAAATTTTAGGGATTTTTAAGAGATGGCGTTACGTGTACTATATCGCATCGAGGCATATCGTTACTATATACACATCGAAGCCCTATTATGTGGCTTCAGTTTTCAAAGGTGTCATTTTTGCGAAGTGCAAAAACAGCAACATTCATTGTATCATTAGAGATGTTGTTTTACGTAGCAACAAAGCAGTAAATGCAAATTTAAAATTGGCGATTTTGAAAGGCAGAACAAGGATGGTTGAGGCTATCCGAAAAAAAATTTGAGAAGTTACTCAGTGAAGAACCATGTCAAACGCAAGATGAACTTGCAGCATCATTAAGAGTTGAACATTCAACCACTTCAAGACGCTACCATCCACTGGGAATGGTCCAAAAGGAAGAAAATTGGACGTTGTAAGAACTAAAGGCAAAAGACGTGGAAAGGGCCAACCATCAACATTAACACTAAAATTAAACAGTCATGGATCGAAGCTCGTGCATTGTATTTTTATTATTATTTTTCGTTTTTATTTTTGCATTTGAAACATGACAACGCTCGGCCCCATGTTACAAAAAGTGTCCAAACATATTTGGTCTTATTACCATCTATTCCGATCAATTACTCATGGCCTGTCTGAGCAACGATTCACTTCTTATAAAGATGCAAAAAATGGGTCGATTCGTGGATAGCTTCAAAATTTGAGCCGCTCAACATACAAATATCACTTTCGAGAGAAATATAAAAAGTAAATAAACATAAATATGACCACAGAACTGTACAGATACTAAAATATGAACAATTTCTTACAGAAGAAAAAGGATTAAAGAACTATTTCTGCTAAGATCTCTTTCACAATGCATATCCTATTCGTTTTTTCGGAAAATTAAATTAAAATTTTCAATTTTCTTTATTTCTGGATATTTTTTAAATTAATTTCTATGAATACTTGTTTGTCTTGATCATTTCAATTTTAAATCTGTAGCGCAAAATTTAAACAATAAGAAAAATATTTTATCTTGTCTTTAGCATTTTTTTTGTTCGTTGAAAGGTTTTCTAATTAAATTAATTCTGCTATTAAAAATATATACATGATTATCTCACGTGGTTGAACTTATTTCGAGTTTTTTGCCTAAATGTATGCAGCTTTGTTACATTTTCGGTTTTAACCTCCGATAACTGCGGAATTTGTAAAAAAATAGTTAGATTTCTATTTCATATAATCGTCCTACTTTGTTATAAATTCTGAACCTAATTGTTCATTATTTAATATTAAAGAATTATTATAATATAATATTATATTTATATTATTTATTATTATTTTATTATTATTTTTTACAGAATTAAGTAGTGAAAATTAATTAGGTTTTTGTTGCGTAATTAGTTTGATTTTTCCAAAAACGCTACTTGGGCCTTTTTTTAACAAACGTATTTAGTTATAAATTCAAGATTCTTTGAATTAAGACACTGAAAATCTTTCCATAAAACGTGTACAATTCAAATGTAGGATCGCTTCTATTAGATATTTTAAAATTAAATCACACTCGGTTTGTAACTTTAAAATCTATAAGGGTACGCAACTTGGTGTACTGCAAAGCATTATTTAGATAAAAGTTGGACTAAAATTAATTAATTTAGGAAAAATTAATTAAAAAACAGTGTATAGCTTTGCTTTTAATATAGAAAAGTCATTTCTTTCATTATTTTTGGCAATTTGGCGTTTACGAAAAATTAGAATGTGCCGTAATTGAGGCTATAATAATGATTTCAAAGAATTTAAAGTGATTTTAAAAGAATTTAGGAACATAAAATGTTTTTCCAGAAATTTCAAAAGTTTTTTTAAAGAATCCAAAAAAGTTTTAGGATTTTCCAGGGATATTATAAGAATTTCAGGCAGTTTAATTTCTTTTAAAAAATTTTAAGCGAGTTACTGAAAAGTTAATCATAAAGATTTCAATGAATTTAAGGAAATTTCAAGGGATTTTTAGAAACATTTCAAAAAAATTCGTAGTCAGTTATCGCAAAGTTACCCAGTTGATACGAAATTTTCCGACATTTTTACGACATCGTTACGACATCTTTACTAGAACTTTGCGAAATCCTTTGTCCATGTCGTTAAGGTGTTTGTGGTGTGTGGTAAATACATTATTAAATCATACGACGTTTTTACGATGTAGTCAATACACTTTAACGATAGGATGTCGGAAAATTGTCGTAAACATGTCGTAACGATGATGAATTTTAAAAAATTTTTAGAGATTTAACAAAATTCAAAAATTTTAAGGGATATAAGAAAATGTAAAGAATTTTAAAAGATTTTATGAATCTTAGTCAATTTCGAAAGATTTTAAATGGTTTTAAAGAAGTTAACGGGATTTTAGAAAAATTCGCAGGAGTATAAGGATTTTCTAGACATCTTACAGGATTTCTAAGAATTCAACTGATTTTAAGGAATTACAAGGGACTTTTCTGGATTATTAAGTTTATTTTTTAGGGATTTTAAAATAATTTAAAAAGTTTTCAGGATTTACAAGAGATTTTATAAATTTTAATACAATTTCAGTGCTTTTTTTAGAATGTCAAGCGAGTAATTGAAAAGTTATTTTAAAATATTTCAAGGCATTTGAAACAATTAAAAGAGTTTAAGGATCTTAAGAAATTTTAAGAAACTTAAAACAACTTAAATGATTTAAAGAGATTTGAATAAATTTTCTTTGATTTCTAGAAACTTAGAAAGATTCTAAATGATTGTAAAAAGTTAATGGGCGCATAATATTTTTTCTTGTTGGGGTTTTAAATCGCACACCTTTTATATTCCTAACAGTAATGAAATAAATCGCTTTTCTGTTTGAAAAGCAAAGCGCTATCACGATTTTTCTCTTTCGTCCAAAAAATTAATTATCTAATTTTACAGAAGAAAGGAAAAACCTATTCGAAAATGGAATTTTAAATTTCGTATTGAAAAAGCAAAATAGGTTTAAGATAAAGCAGTTCTCCGTTAAGCCAGAAAAATTTTTATTGTAAAATGTTATTAGGTTCCAACAAAATTGAGGGAGACAGTTTTTTTTCAGTAAAACATTACGTTTTTCAACTTTAAACGCTAATAAAAAATTTAATTTTAATTTTTTTTAAGTGATCATTTTCTTATCAGCTCTTGAGTTGTCAAATCATTACCAAGCAATTTTGTTAAAAAATAGTATTAGGTTTTGAAAAACTTAAGGGGTGTTTTCTCGCTTAAGGGGCACGTTTTTTATCATTTAAACCGGGATAAAAAGTCCTGCTTCCTTTAAATTAAAAAATAGAACATTAATTTTTTAGATATTTAGATGCTAAATTGAAAAACCAAAATTTTGTTTGAAAAATATTATCAGGCTTTGAGAATCGTTGATAAAAATAAATTTTTTAATTAAAAAAAAATACATGCACTCATGGACCTAAACGGAAATTCATAGCCTTAGACATGTTAACGAAAAAATAAAATTAAAATGCAATAATAAAAAATTATTTCGCCAGGACCTATATCAGAGTTTATTTATTTTTTGAGCCTGTGATATCATTTTTCAAAAATTTTTGGTTTAGCCTTTCTGGGCTAACGTTTATTCCAATGCTCAATATACGACTCAAATGCTTTATTATATTAAAAAAAATTAAATCATAACAATATTAAGCAAATCCATAAGCAATATTTAAAATGAAAAATAAAAATTGTAGGAATTAAGGGATGCTTTGGATAATATTTATGATGCCAGGATACCAAAAGTTTGGAAATCTCGTTCCTGGGAGTCATCTACACTTGGATTTTGGTTTACGGAATTACTTGAGAGAAATCACCAATTTTTCAGTTGGCTCACTGGCGGACGTCCCGCGAAATTTTGGATGACAGGATTTTTTAACCCTCAAGGTAAAATATATTGAAAAATCATTAAATTAATACGATTTGTAAGATAATTTGATTTATTTTTTAAATTTTTATACTTATAACACAATATATTTATATAAATATTTACAAAAATATCAACATATTGTTTAGGGTTTCTCACGGCTATGAAACAGGAAGTGACGAGAGCTCACAAAGGTTGGGCCCTCGATAATGTTACTCTTCATAATGAAGTAACAAAACAAGCCACTGAAGAAGTTAGGTCAGCACCTAAAGTAAGTATCCTAAAAAAAAATTTAAAAATAAATTTTTTACAAATAAATCTGTCCAAAATTCTCTAAAAATTCAGTAATTATTTCAATTTTTTTTATAAAATAGGGGAATAATAGAGGATCAAATTTATTTAAATAAATTAAGTGTATGTAGTATATTTAATTATATGATACATTTTTAATGAGAAAGATTCTTTCTCTTTCAAAATAAATAATAAAAAACATAAATTTTTAACCCAAGAGATTATTCTCCAATAGAATTATGAATCCTCAATTTAAAAAAAAAATCTATAATAAAGGTATTCCACACACAACCTAGCAGTTTAATTTTCAACCAAAAAGAAAAATTAACAAGGAAAAAAATAATAATTCTTCTATATTTTAAACTTTAAATATTTTTATTTTAAATAAAAAACCATTAAATTCAATCTCAAAAGACGAAGTCCTAACAAAATAGTTAAATCGTTAACTTGAAAAGTTATTAAATTAATAATTATATACTGATAATGTATCATTATTATATAATATTATATAAAAATATATACAATATGCCATATATTATATTAAATTTTAAACATGAATTTTCAACGAAAAAAGGTTATTTTAACCAAGAAATTTAAATTTTCAAAACAAATTGTCTAATTTTTAACACAAAAATATTATTTTATTTATTTTATGATTTTATAATTTTATAATCATTTTATAATTAATTTCTTACCTAATAATAGTAATTTTAAGACGAAAATATAATTTTAGACTTTTTTCACTAGAAAAGATAAACTTGCTACAAAAATATAATTGTTAACAAAATGGTGGAAAGTTTAACAAAAAACAAGACAAATTTTGTACCAAAAATGGAATTTTTATTCCGAAGATATAAATTCAGAACAAAATAGCGAAGCTTCAATCAAATAATGAAATTTTTAACGAAATAATTAAATTTTCAAGCGAAGAATATGCGTTTTTTAACAAGGAAGTTAATTTTCAAAGAAATAATAACATTTTTAAAAAAGATATTTGATTTTCAACTAAATGATAACAATTCTTGACCAAAAGAAATTAAGTTTTTACCGAAAGATGACATTTTAATTCGAAAGAACAAACTTTTTATAAAAAAATGCAAATGATCAACCAAAAAGTTAAATTTTTAAATAAAATACTTTTATTTTTAATAAAAAATAATTAAATTCAATTCCAAAAGACGAATTCCCAACAAAACAGTTGAATCGTTAACTTGCAATGTTATTATATTAATAATTATATACTAATAATGTATCATTATTATATAATATTATATAAAATTATAATATAACATATATTATATTAAATTTTAAATATGAATTTTCAACGAACAAAGGTAATTTTAACCAAAAAATTGAATTTGAATTTGAATTTCAATTTTCAAACACCAAATAGTCCACTATTCAACCCAAAAATACATTTTAACCAAATAAATATATTTCTTACCAAATAATAATAATAATATTATTTTTAAAACAAAAATTTAATTTCAAGATTTTTTACTAAAAAAGATAAACTTGCAATGAAAATTTAATTTTTAACAATATAGTTGAAAGTTTAACAAAATACAAGAAAATTTTTTTACAAAAAATTGAATTATTAATTCGAAGATATGAATTCTGAACAAAATAGCGAAGCTTTAATCAAATAATTTAATTTTCAACAAAATAATTGAATTTTTAAGCTGAAAATATGAATTTTCAACAAGAAAGTTAATTTTCTACTAAATTATAGAATTTTTAAAAAATATATTTGATTATCAGCCAAATCATAAAAATTCTTGACCAAGAAAAATTATATTTTTTACCGAAAGATGACATTTTAATTCGAAAGAACAAATTTTCTATAAAAAATGCAAATGATAAACCAAGGGGTTAAATTTTTAATTTAAATATTTTTATTT
>JAAAKG020153862.1:7014-30765 GCA_010014905.2 Druon quercuslanigerum
TATTTAATGTTAGGTTTAGAAATTACAAATTTTGGTTCACAATTCGCCTTTTTTATGAAATTCAAATGTTTGGTTGAGAATTTATCTTTTTCAGTAGAAAATTAATGTAATTTGTGAAATATTTGCCAATCTTTGAAAAGAAGTAGTGAAAACGAGGTAATTCTATAAGGAACACTTTAGAAAAGAAAAATTATTTTGAGAACCCTATATTCATTTTTTTATAATGAAAGTGTATTTTTTAAATAAAAATGTTACTATTCCAGTTTAAAATTGATCATATTAGTTAAAAATTTGTATCTTTGGTTAAAAAACCAACTATTTTTTGTTCAAAATTAATTCTTCTTGGTTGAAAATTTAATTTTTTTGTTCACTATTCGTCTTTTTGGTTTAGGATTCAACCACTTAGATGGAAATTAACTTTTTGATACAAATTTATATGTTTGAAACGAAAATTAAATTATTTTGTAGAAAATTGATCTTTCTAGTTGAATATTCTACTGTTTTTAATTTTAAAATATAATCTTTTTTCGTTGGAATATCAACTATTATATTTTTAATTAAGAATTCATATGTTCGAGTTGAAATTCAAATATTTGGTTAAAAGTATTTAAATTGCAAATGCTTTGTTAAAAATTTATTATCCTTGCTTCAGGGTTTTTTAATTTGAGTGGAATATTCATTATTGGGTTAAATATTCAAAATTTTGTTAAAAATTCTTCTTTCTGTTTTACCTAAAACTAACTTTTTAAAATATAAATTGTACTCCATTTTAGGTAAAAATTAATCTTTTTTAGTTAGAAAATGAACTATCTATTTAAACATTTATGTATTCTGTTGAAAATTCGTCCATTTGTTGGAAAATTACACTACAAGGTCAACAAAATTTAACATTTAGTTAAAAGTTCAATAATTTCTTTGAAAACTTTTTCCTTTCATGGCTAACATTCAACTATTTTTCTGAAAGTTCTTTTCGGGCTGAAAATTCCACTATTCAGTTGGAAATGAAATTTTTCGTTAGAAATTCATATTTTGATTTTGAAAATTCAACTGGTTGGTTACAAATATGATTATTTTGTTCAGAATTCTACTCGTTTGTTAAAATTTTATCTGGATTGGTAGATTGGTTGTAACTTTTTTTTTTGAAAGTTAATTTCTTGAACTGAAAATTTCACTAATGTATTTTTGATTAAAAATTATATTTTAAAATAAAAATTGATCTTATATAGTTTAAAATTTAAATGTTTCGTTAAAACTGCATGTATTTTGTTGAAAATTCATTTTGATAGAAAACTAGTTTTCTTAGTTAAAAATTAATTTATTTTGTTACTTGGTTTGAAATCCAAATATTTGGCTTAAAATTTCACTACTGGTTTGAACATTTTTTACACGGTAAAAAAATCATCTCTAGTTGAAAATTCAACTATTTAATTGAAATTTTATCTTTTTAAGATTAAAATTCATTCATCTCATTGAAATAAAACTTTTCTTAACTGTCTTTTTTATCGTATGCAATTTTTGCATCTTTCAGAAATTTCCGAGTTATTTTTTTATTATTTTTTGGAATTACTGCATCATATAGAAAGTTTTAAAAGGATTATAAAAAGGAATTGTCAATTTACAGTAATTGTCAGTTGATCATTTTGATAAAAAAAATTTGATAAAAATTGTAAGCACCGCTTTTATAGAGGTTTCGGGTTTTTTATTTGGTCAGACCGAAATTCAAAATTTTCTAAAATATTCTTTGTTGGCCCTAGGAACTTTCAAATCTTCTAAAGGTGGGAGTCGAAACTGGGTTAATCTGTAGAAAAACTTTCTAGGTAGAAAAAATTAAATTATCTATTTTTGTTGTTATAAAAACTTTTTTTTGTAATTTAAAATTTACCTATTTAATTTTAGGTTTAGAAATTACAAATTTTGGTTGACAATTCGTTCTTTTTAAATAAAATTCAACTGTTTCCTTGAGAATTTAGTAGTTTTAGTGACAAATTAATGTAATTTGTTTAAAAATTTGCTAATCTTTCAAAGGTAGGATTGGAAACGAGGTAATTCTGTAAAAAATACTTTAAAAAAAAGTAATTTTGAGAATCGAATATTCATTTTTTTATGATAAAAATCTATTTTTTAATAAAAATTTTACTATTCAAGTTTAAAATTGATCATATTATTTAAAAATTTGTATCTGATTCAACCACTTAGATGGAAATTAAATTTTTGATACAAATTTGTATGTTTGAAGCAAAAATTAAATTATTTTGTGGAAAATTGATCTTTCTAATTGAATATTCCACTGTCTTTTATTTAAAAATATAATCTTTTTTGATTAGAATATCAACTATTATATTTTTTGTTGAGAATTCTGCTTTTCGAGTTAAAAATTCAAATATTTGATTAAAAGTACTTAAATTGCAAATGCTTTGTTAAAAAAATATTATTCTTGCTTAAGGATTTTTAATTTGAGTTAAATATTCATCTTTGTTTAAAATATTTAACAATTTAAAAAAAATTCTTCTTTCTTTTTGGCTAAAACGAACTTTTTAAAATCAAAATTGTAGTCCATTTTTGGTAAAAATTAATCTTTTTTAGCTAGAAAATGAACTATCTGTTTGAAAATTTATGTATTCTGTTGAAAAATTGTAGATTTGTTTGAGAATTACACTACTAGGTCAAAAAAATTTAATATTTAGTGAAAAGCTCAATAATTTCTTTAAAAAGTGTTTTTTTTTTTGGATAAAATTCAACTATTTTTCTGAAAGTTCTTATCGGGTTGAAAATTCCACTATTCAGTTGCTAATGAAATTTTTCGTTAGAAATTCATATTTTGGGTTTTAAAATTCAACTGGTTGTTACAAATATGATTATTTTGTTCAAAATCCTACTCGCTTTTTAAAATTTTATCTGAATAGGTTAAAATTTTTGTTGTTGTTGAAAGTTAATTTGTTTAACTGAAAATTTCACTAATGTGTTTTTGATTAAAAAATTATATTTTAAATTAAAAATTGATCTTATATTTTTTCGTTAATTTAATTTCGTTAAATACTGCATGTATTTTGTTGAAAATTCTTTTTTATAGAAAACTAGTTTTCTTAGTTAAAAATTAATTTATTTTGTTACTTAGTTTAAAATCCAAATATTTGGCATTAAATTTCATTACTTGATTGAAAATTTGTCATTTGGCAAAAAATTTACGTATCTTGATGAAATACAACTTTTCCCAACTATCTTTTTTATCGTAGGCAATTTGTGCAACTTTCAGAAATGGCAGTCGGAATTAGGTAAACATAAAAAAACACTTTTCGGAAAATAAATATTAAATTCGAGAACCATAGTAATTTTTCTCCTGCCATGAAAATCAATATTTTCTAAAATAATCCTAGTTCATAAAATCTTATATCGGCTATGGCTAACCATTAACTGCTTTATAAACATTCATTTTGAATACACAAAATAAATTTTACAACTTCTCACTCACATATTAAAATGCGGAAACGTTGGTGATTATTTTTTACTAATGTTCTTTATTTTGATTAGATAATAATTAAAATAAAAAAATTGCAAAAGAAATAAAAAGAGAAGGAAGGGGATTTTGTTGTTTGCCTTCTCATTTATCTTTCCTCTTTTATATTTTTGTCCAAAGAAAGAATTTTGTTTACATTTCTTCTTTAGGAAAATTTATATATTTTTTTCTTTAAATTGCAATAGAAACCTTTTGATTTTCCAAATTTAAAATTTGATTTTAATATTAATTTATATTTCTTAAATTTTAAAAGGTTAAAAAGATGCCTCATTGAACTAAATCGAAACTAAAATATCTTCACGGGCGATTAGCAGTTCCGGCGAGCATGGGAACTGTAGTAGTCGCTGAGGACAAAACACCGACACCATAAATTTTCTATGAACAACACAAACACCACGGGGTCTCATTGGTACCGCCTGTTTTACTCGTTGCTTCGCGGGAGTGGCCTATAGATTTTAGCAAGTATTGTTGACGATCCGAACTATTTTGCCTACAATAGGGCCAGATTCGACAAAAGACGAGAGGCAGTGACCGTGATCAAGTCCACAAAAGAAATCGATCATTTACCTAGTCCGAATAATTCGGAAAATTTTCATCTCATGTCAGAATTTCTTCAATAGTCAAACTAATTCTATATTTTTAGACCTGAAAGTCTTTTGAAAAAATTAGCAAAATAACCCGGGAATTGCCGGAGTTTTTTATTTTATTTTAGAGGTCATTCAGAATAAGGGGCTGTACAAAAATTAGGTAAGATCTTTCGAGGGAACGGGGTAAGGTATTACTGTTTTTAGGAGGGGATGGAGATCTTGCAATAGAAAAATGTCAAAGTCAAAAAAAAATCAAATGAAAAAATCCAAAAGGTATTACAATTTAGCGGCCAGTAAAGCTGATGAGCAAATTTCCAAAAAGGTAGAAAAATGTTAAATTTTGCACTTAAAAAAATTCAACCAAAAATGGATTTGGTAAATATTCAGTAAAAAACTGATTTTTAACCAAAGAAATAAATGTTTTGGCAAAAAGACGAATTTTAAAGAAAATACCTGCTCTTTCAACCAGATACTAGAATTTTCATCTATAAAAATTATTTAATAAAGAAATGAATTTTTAACGTAAAATGATACATCTGCGACCAAAAAAAGAATTCGTAATCAAATATTAGAATTTTTAACCAAAAAGATTAATTCCAAACAAAGAAGATTAATTTTCTACTCAAAAAAAACTTAAAACAAAATATATGAATTTTTAAATTAAAATCATAAATTATTTAACAAAAATAAAATAATTAAATTTTCATTTAAAAACTCAATTTTTATAAAACATCAAAATATAAAAAAAATATTTAAAAAAAACTCTAAATATTCAACTAAAAAGATTCAATTTCTACCAAGAAAACGCCTGTTTAACGAAATATACCTGTTTTCAACAACATCGTGGAATTTACCTTCAAAAATGGAATTATTAAATTTTTAATATAAAAAGGTCCGTTGTTCCCAGAAAGAGTAATTTTCAACCAAAAAAGGTGAAAATTTAAAAAAGTAGTTGAATTTTTAACAACAAATTTTCATTTATAACCAATGAATTGAATCTTCTACTAGAAATATAAATTTGGAACCAAGAAGATTAATTTATTATCCGGATAAGACGAATTTTCAACTATAAAAGATAAGTTTTTAATTGTGAATATAAATTTTAATTTAAAAATAAAACTGTTGGATTTTTAACTAAATTGAAATTTGAACAAAAGAGTTGAATTTCCAACAAATTAATTATTAATAAATAAAAAAGAAGAAGAATTTTCTATCCGAAGAAGAAAAATTTTCGACACAGAATTGAGTATTCAACCCAAAAATATTAATTTACAACAAAAAATTTAATTTTAAACTAAATAATGGAATTTTTTACCATAATAGTTGAATTTTTAACACAGAAAGATTTTTTCGGGAAAAATTTGGTTTGTATACAAAAAACGATGACTTTTTAAGAAAATATTAAAATTTGTAACGCAATATTTGAATTTGTAACTAAAAAAGGTATATTTTTCATCAAAAATACAAGGTAAATTTTCATTAACAAAGTAAGTTTTAAGTAAACAAATAAAAAAATCTTTTCAACCATCGTGATAAATTTTCAACCCACTAAATAAATGCTCAATTAAAATTATGAATCTTTTATTAAATACAATTATTTTTAACAAAGTAGTTCTAATTGAAGTTCTTTCAACCAAGTAGTTGAATTTTCAAATTGAAAAGATAAATTATTAACAATGAATATCATAGTTTATATTTCAAGCAACATATCTTATTTTTTAATAAAAACTTTGCACTTTCACGAAAAAAAGGTTCAATTTCTGCAAGAAAGGCATATTTTCTACAAATTAATGGAGTTATCCCAAAAACCTAAATTTCCATTAATGAAATTAGTTTTTAACGAAATAGCATAATTATGTACCAAAAAATTAAACTTTTAACCAAAATGAACTTCAGTTAAACAATTAGGTTTTCACCAAAAAAGGATACCTATTTAATAAATTGGTTCAATTTTCGACCAAAAGATGGCTTTTAAACTAGATGATTAACTTTCTGTCAAAAAGGGCGAATTTTAAATAAATGGTTGAAATTTTACCTTGAAAAAATAAATTGTTAACACAAAATGGAAAATTCAAATAAAAATTTGTAAAAATTTGGTTAAAAAAAAATTAAAACTAATTTTTCGCAAAATAGTATGATTTTCCACTGAATAAGTTTTCAACCAAAACAGTATACTTCTAAAAGCGCAGTTCAATTTTCCATTTAAAAAGAGAAATTTTAAATCAAAAAGGTTATATTCCGAAGTTATATTCCGAACCAAGATAGTTTAATTTTCCAAAGCAAAGGACAAATTTTTACCGAAGGAGTTCAATTTTCAACCCAGAAATATTGTTCAGTCAATAAAGGAAAAATAATTTATCCAAAATATTATATTTTCAAATGAAAAAGAGAACTTTTCTACACAACATTTGAATTTTCAATAAAATAGTTGATTTTCAACGACCAATTTGAATTTTGACCCAAAAAACTGTATAAAGGGAAAAAGATGGGAATAGGGGAAGGATTATGAAGCCTTGATTAAGATGAATAAAATAGGAATTTCCATCATTTCTACACTAAATAATAATAGTTTAAATTCGTGTAATAGTCCATTTTTAATACTTTGAAAGTATTAAGTTAAAAAACTGGAAATCTTGAATAGAAAATAATGTTTTTTTTTCACTGAACACATTGTAGGCCCTAAATAAATGATAAAATTATTATTATCATTTATTATTATTTAATTACCTGAATTTATTTATTGTATGTATATGTTTATTTCCGAAACGTAAGGTAACGCTACAATACACAATGGTAACTAAAATTTATTGGATTTTTATAATACAAGTCTAGTGGCTGGATATTTCGACACCTGTTGAAGCAAAAAATACAACAACAAAAAATGTAAATCATTTCCGAGTACACTTGTTCATGGCAATCAAGGAAAAAAATTTCTGACGAATTTATGGAATTCAAGAAATTCATGGAATTAAAGAAATTCATGAAATCTAAAGAATTTGCGGAGTTCAAGGAAATTGCTGAATTCATATAACGCTCAAAATTCATGGATTTCATGGAATTAGCGGGATTCACGGTATGCACGGAATTTAGGAATTCAAGAAATTGACGGAATCAAAGGAATTCACGGAAATCAAGAAATTTACCGAGTTTATGGCATTCATGGGGTAAACGAAATTAATGGATTTCACGAAATTAATAAAATCCAAGGAATTCAAGAAATTCAGGAAAATCAAGGATGTAGTGTAATTCACAGAATTCAGGAGATTATAGGAATTCATATAATTCAATGAGTTAATGAAATTTAATGAAATCACAGAATACTAGGAATTCATCAAATTACATTAATTCCGTCGTTACAGTTAATTCCGCAATTTCTTTGAATTCCGTGGATTCCCTTAATTCCATGAGTACTGTGAATTTAGTGAATTCCATCAATGAAGCTTATTTTGTGAATTCCATCAATTAAGCGTATACCGTGAATTCCGTAAATTCCTTAAACTCCATGATTTCCTCGGATTTAATGAATTCCATAATTTCAATGAATTTCGAGAATTCCGCAAATGAAATGAATTCCTTAATTTCAGTAAATTCCCTGAATTCAATTAGTTCCATGAATATCTGCAATTTAATTAATTCCATCAATCCCATGAATTCCTGCAATTCAATTAATTCCATCAATTCCTTAAATTTAATGAATTCCATTAATGCCTTAAATTTCGTGAATTCCCTCAATTCCATAAGTACTGTGAAATTAGTGAATTCCATAAATCAAATGAATTCCTTAATTTTAGTGAATTCCTTGAATTCAAATAGTTCAATGAATTTCTGCAATTCCTTCAATTCAATGAAGTCCATGAATTCCATGAATTCCATCAATTCCTTCAATTCAATGAATTCCATTAATTCCTTAAATTCCGTGAATTCCCTTAATTCCATGAGTACTGTGAATTTAGTGAATTCCATAAATAAAGCGTATTCTGTGAATTCCATCAATTAAGCATATACCTTGAATTCCGTAAATATAGTAAATTCCATGATTTCCTTGGATTTCATGAATTCCATAAATTTAATGAATTTCTGCATTTGCTTCAATTCAATGAATTCCATGAATTCCGTCAATTCCTTCAATTCAATGAATTCCATTAATTCCTTAAATTTCGTGAATACCCTCAATTCCATGAGTACTGTGAATTTAGCGAATTCCATAAATTCAATGAATTTCGTGAATTCCGCAAATCAAATGAATTCCTGAATTTCAGTGAATTTCTTAAATTCAATTAGTTCCATTAATTTCTGCAATTCAATGAATTCCATTAATTCCTTGAATTCCGTGAATTCCCTAAATTTCATGAGTACTGTGAATTTAGTAAATTCCATAAATTCAATGAATTTCGTGAATTCCGCAAATCAAATGAATTCCTGAATTTCAGTGAATTTCTTAAATTCAATTAGTTCCATGAACTTCTGCAATTCCATGAATTCCAATTATTCCCTGAATTCCGTGTATTTCCTTATTTCCATGAGTACTGTAAATTCCATAAATTCAATGAATCTCGTGAATTCCGCAAATCAAATGAATTCCTTAATTTCAGTGAATTACCTAAACTCAATTAGTTCCATGCATTTCTGCAATTCCTTTTATTCAATGAATTCCTGCAATTCAACGAATTCTATCAATTCCCTCAATTCAAAGAATTCCATTAATTTCTTGAATTCCGTGAATTCCGTCAATTCCATGCGTACTGTGAATTTAGAGAATGAAATAAATGAAGCGCATTCTGTGAATTCCATTAATTAAGAGTATACCGTGAACTCCGTGAATTTCGTAAATTCCACTATTTTCTTGAATATGGTGAATTCCATAAATTGAATGGATTTCGTGAATTCCGCAAATAAAGTGAATTCCTTAATTTCAGTGAATTCTCTTAATTCAATTAGTTCCATCAATTCCATGAATTCCTTCAATTCAAAGAATTCCATTAACTCCTTCCATTCTGTGAATTCCGTCAATTCCATGAGTACTGTAATTTTAATGAATTACATAAATGAAGCGCATTCTGTGAATTCCATGAATTAGGCGTATACCGTAAATTCCGTGAATTTCGTAAATTTCACTATTTTCTTGAATATGGTGAATTCCATAAATTCAATGGATTTCGTGAATTCCGCAAATGAAGTGAATTCCTTAATTTCAGTGAATTCTCTTAATTCAATTAGTTCCATCAATTCCATGAATTCCTTCAATTCAAAGAATTTCATTAACTCCTTCCATTCCGTGAATTCCGTCAATTCCATAAGTACTGTAAGTTTAGTGAATTACATAAATGAAGCGCATTCTGTGAATTCCATTAATTAAGCGTATACCGTGAATTCCGTGA
The DNA here is from genome assembly GCA_010014905.2 of Druon quercuslanigerum. Classification (NCBI taxonomy): domain Eukaryota; kingdom Metazoa; phylum Arthropoda; class Insecta; order Hymenoptera; family Cynipidae; genus Druon; species Druon quercuslanigerum. The sequence goes on from JAAAKG020153862.1 coordinate 16,494, forward strand.
ATTCCGTAAATTCAACCATTTTCTTGAATATCGTGAATTCCATAAATCCAATGGATTTCGTGAATTCCGCAAATAAAATGAAGTCCTTAATTTCAATGAATTTCCTAAATTCAATTGATTCCACGAATTTCTGCAATGCAATCAATTCCATCAATTCCTTTAATTCAATGAATTCCATTAATTTCTTGAATTTCACGAATGCCATGAATTGCGCAAATTTCTTTAATTTCATGAATTCCTTGACTTCCATACATTCCATGAATTTCGTGAATTCCTTAAATTCAATAAATTCCCTGAATTCCATCAATTTCGTGAGTTTCTAGAATTTCATGAATTCTGCAAATTTCGTGACTTCTGTGAACTTTATAAATTTCTTCATTTCCAGAAATTCGGTGAAATCTGTGAATGTTGTGAATTCCGTGAATTTTAATGAATTTGGTGAATTCCGGGAACTTCTTGAATTCGGTGAATTCCGTGAATTCGTTGGATTTTATTAATTCAGGGATTTTCTTGTGCACAATTTTCGTCTTACAACCGCTTCTAATACATGTATTGAAATGCTGGACGATGAATTTACGATTTACGACACTTACAATACATGTATTGCAATTTCATCATTTCAATACCGTGTTTGCAGTTTTCCATTACGCTTGTATTATAGAAGTCTTCTAGAAGTTTGGTAAAAGTTTTGAAGAATTCCAAAAATTTTTAACATTGTACATTTATTAATTGCATACTTGCAGCTGAGGATACAAAACTGACCCCAATTCTTAAAAATTAGTAGGGATTTGTACACAATATTTTGTAGGGTATGGCTTTAAATTAGAATAATCAGTTTCTCCTACTCTGGCCAGCAGTCTTTTAATAATAAGGGCATTAAGCGAACCATCCATAGTTTTCGTTTCGTCCGAATGAATTCGAAGCCAACTCGAGTCTCGATTAATTCTCAGTGGGGAATTTTGTTCGGCTTCCGGTCATTGTTATCGTTATAATCGAGAAAGGATGACGTGATCTGCTCTCCAGATAAAATCACTTTTCATCAAGAAGAAAGAGGAATCATATCAAATTTCATACCAATCGGTCTTTTTGTACCAGTTCAAAAATACCCTTCTTTTTTTCGGTCATTCTTTTCTATTCCTAATGTCTTCGAGTTGGTATATCGATAGTATAATTATCAAATTTTTATTTATTCTTGACTTCCGAGAGCAAGGAAAATTAGAAATAACATAAAAAATTGTGAGAGATTGAGATATCGAAAATGCAATGAACACTTTCGGAAAATATCTGTCACTTTAAAGAGAACGTGGCAGCGGTGGGATAGCTGTTGGGGCAACACGTAGTTTTCTCCCTTGTGGTACGGAAATTGGAAGTTTATTGTCTAGGTAAATGAATAAAGTCGACTACTTTTCATCAGGAAGAAAGAGAAATCACATCAAATTTTATTTCAATTGGTCTTTTTGTGCCAAAATAAAAAGTATCTTCTTTATTTCGATCAATCTTATCCTCTTTTTATTTCGCTAAATTCGTATGGCCGTAATATAATTATGAAATGAATATGGATTCTTGACATTCGAAATTAAAGAAAGTAAAAAATAACATTAAGAAATATAAGAGACCAAAATGTCGAAAATGCAGTTAACGCATAAGTGAAATATGTGTCGTTTTAAAGGGAACGTGGCAGCGGTGGGATAGTTGATGGCACAACATATAGTTTTGTCTCGCTTTAGGCTCATTGAAAGTCAATTTTTTATGCAAATGGATAAAGAGTACTACTTTTTATTCAGAATAAAGAGTATTTGCATCAAATTTCATTTCAATCAGATATTTTGTACCATTTTAAAAATCCTTTTCTTTACCTCGGCAATTCCTTTTTATTTTTAATTTCATCAAAATTCGTATGGCGATAATATAATTATAAAATTATAAGCGTCTCTGCACTTATGAGTGAAAAGAAAGTTACAAATAAAATAATATAGGAGATTAAATATCGGAAATGAAATCAACACATCAGGAAAATACTTATGTCTTTTTAAGGAGAACGTGACAGAGGTGGGAAAGCGATGGAACAACACGTAGTTTTGTCTTACTTAAGGCACGTACATTGAAAGTTTTTTTTTCTAGATAAGTGGATAATGTCAACTACTTTTCAACAGAAAGAATGAAATATCGCATTACATTTTTTGTTAATCGGTCTTTTTTTACCATTTTTTAAATTCTCTTTTTTATTTTGCTTATTCTTTTCAATTTTCAATTTCTTCGAAGTCGTATTTAGATAATATAATTGTCGAATTAATATTGATTCTAGACTTTTGAGAGAAAAGAAGGTTAGAAATGAAATTTACAAAAATGAGATACTGAAATATCAAAAAATCAATCCACGTCTCAGTAGAATAACTATAGATTTAAACAGAAAGTGGCAACAGTGGGATAGTCGGTGGGACAACACGTAGTTTTGTCTCGCTTTAGGCACGTACATTGAAAGTTTATTTTCTAGTTAAATCGATAAAGTCTACTGGTGTCCACAACTCCATTAAGTTAATTGCTCGACTCGTTCTCTTTCTCGTTTGCTCCCTCGGTGGCATCCCTCACCATAGAAAACAAGGGCGCAACTTCAAAAAATTAAAGACAAATACTGTCACGACGTAAATATTTTCCTATCTAAAAAAATTTATTGTAACGATATGTCTCGAAAATCTGGCAATCATTTTCGTTGATTGTCTGATTGGATTTTCATTACTGGAATTTGTTTTGTTGCTTGAATTAAAAATTCTGACACTCAAGTCTCCAAATAATTCTGCTTTATAAAAGAAAATCATAAAAAAGCTTATGCGAAGTGATATCAATTTGTGCTTTTTAATGCGCTATTGTGATTAAATTAAAACTTTAAAGTATGTAGTTTAATGAAAATATTTTTCATGTTTTTATTTCAACACCTTTTGCTGGAAATTAGTATTTAGGCAAAAGATTTTTAATAGAAAGAAAATCTTAGATTATGTTAGCGTTATCGGCATGTTTAATAAAAAAAATCTTTTATACAATTTTAAGGACGATACCAATTTTTTGAACAGTTTTAATTTAGACTAGTGTTTTTCACTAGAAATTATTTTAAGAGTTTTCAACTGAAATCGGTTATTTTGAAGAAGAAAAACGTTACCCGAGCAGCACGCACTATTGCGGCAATATTACAGCATGCAATATTGCATGACTCAATCGGCAAAATTGAAGGACAATATTGGCAATATTGTAGGAATGTGACTGTAATATTTTAATGTGCTTTCGAAAAAAATATAAGTTTGCAAGATTGCTGTAATGTTACAGTAATGTTGCAGGATGATTTTAAATAAAAAATATTGTATTATTTTTTAGATCTCGCTGATAAAACTGTATTAGGAATTGAGATCATCTCCTCATTTTTTCTCTTATAACAATATTATCACAATAACAATAACTCTAATAATAACAATCATTTATATCAATATTCTTTTACAATATTATATCGCTAAATTGTTGCAACATTTCTGTAATATTGCAAAATAATATTGATAGAGGGAGAATATTCATTTATTGTAGAAACATTTCTGCAATGTTGCATGACAATATCGCCCATTTTTTCAGACAAAATTGCAGCAACATTGCCACAATATTGCAGCAACCTTGCCGCAATATTGCGGGCTGTTGGAGTAGGTTAAAAGAGGATTTATAATCATAAGCCATTTTTTGTCATTCAGTGTTAATGTATCGACTATGCGCTTAAGAAAAAAAATTCTTAAGCAATTTCTTTTGAAACTATAAGTAGTAGGGGTAAGTAGTAGAGCAGATGGATGGAGATTAGGAGAAGCATGAAAGGGGAAGGAAGGTATCCGGGAAGGGGGTGGTGGAGAGGTAGAAGAGCGCAAATAGGATATTATACAACATAGGGGGAAGGTAGCGGAAGTGATGAGGATGTATCGAAGAGATGAAAAGTTGGGGAAGAAAAGCAGAAGCAGGGAGCATGAAGGAATGAGGTTGGAAAACTAGTGGATAGGAAGGTTGGGTAGGAAAGGAGATAGGAGAACAAGGGAGGTGAACTAGGTTTGAGGAGGGGGTTGAAGACATAAGATCATACAGGAGTGGAGAGGGGAGTGATAGGGAGAGGAGAGATTTAAAAAAATTAATTAACGTCTAAAAATAAACTACGATAACCTTCCTTAAGGTGCATGTAGCCTAATATAACTAATTTTGTTATAATCATCCTCATTCTCGGTACTCTCTTATCAGTTTGAGGAATTTATTGCCACGCCAATGTGAAGTCCTCCCTTCATCAGAATGTCTCTCTTTCCTCTTTCTCATCCCTCTTTCTCGTCGCTTCTTTCTCTCTCAGTGTTTCCGCTTCCCTCGCATTTGAATCGAGTTCCTGAGTTACTTCTGTGAGTTCGCAAACCCCCTGTTACTGGATTCACTGACAACGAAGCACTTTATCGTTCTCCGACCATTGGCGGTCGCGTTTCTAACCTAGATGCATACGTTCCAACCTTTTTCCTCGCATCTTTCACGGAAAATTATTTGATTTAGTATTCGATTCGTTCTCGCGAATTCTCCCCAGTGGAGGCGAGAAAAAAGAAGATTACACATTCATCATATACTCGACTTTTTTAATCTTCGCCTATGGGCCAGCGGTGGTATGTTATGACTCCTGGGATCTAGGATTATGAATGTTTCCATATCGAGTTTCAATTTTCGTTTTCTAAATATTCTTTAATTCATCAATAATTCTGGAAGGTTTAAAATTTTGTTTAGAATATTTGAAGACGCTGTCGAATGTTCTGGAAAGTTCTTGACGCGTCTAGAATGTTTAAAAAAATTATTCAATGTACTTATTCTTGTCTCGAATTTAATTAATTTTCTCTAAATATGGCATCTTCAGGAATTTTCGAGACTATTCTAAAATAGAATAATCTATAACGTCTTCAAAGAATTCAAAATGTTTATTTTCGGAATATCCTACAATTTGATCAAATACTTTGGAATATTATAGAAAGTTTTAGAGTTTTTTTGAACATTGTCTCATTTTTAAAATAGGATCTGAAAATTCTATTTTGTGAATATTATCGAATGCCCTGGAATATTATAAATATTCTAGATGATTCTCAAAGGGTCTGAAATTGTATAACTACTCTGGAACAGAATATTCTACAATTTTTGTAAAGAATATAAAATATTCTTCACTTTTATAGAATATCTTTTAACACTGTAAAATATTTTGGAATTTTTTTGAAGAGTTTTTTATTTCCAAACAATGCTCTGAATATTCTGAAAATTTTTTAACTTTTGCAGAATGTTCAGTAATTTAATATTCTGCAATGCTTTTCAAGAATCTAGAATATTCTATTCTGGAACGTTTTAGAATTTTGTAGCAAATTCTGGAATCTTCTTCAGTTTTGTAGAATATTTTTGAATTCTCACTTAAATTTTTGAAGACTATTCTGAAATTTTTGGGAGTCTTATAGAATATTTTGGTTATTACATACGTTTAAAGTTGAAGAATCTGGAATCGTGTATAAAACGCATTGGTATTTCTGGAACTCGCTCAAAATTCTAGAATATTTTGAACTTTTTGGGAACATTCTTTCATTTTTAAGAATGTCCTGGAATCTTCTAGACTAAATTCATTTCGAATCAGAAGGATACTACATTTCAAAAAGCAGACTATCTTAGCGAAAAAATTGTTGTTTTTCAAGTCAAGAAAGTACCTTAATTTCTCAATAATTGCTCAAACTGCGCAGTTGCTTATAAAATTTGTTTATAACAATAAGAAAAACATTTATTTTATTTTTTAATATTTGCGTATCAGTTAAAATTTCATTGAAAACGAAAATCACTTCATAAATATCCAAAACTATTCGAAAATCACCTACTACTGTTTCTAAAATACGATTGTTGATAAGTAATTATTCATTTATAATAAAACTATTAAATTGTGTTTTGCTATAAACTAATATCAAAAGATTTATGAAAATAACATAATCCTATTGTAAATTTTGATTTTTTTAAAATTTGTGTTTAAATAAAGTAAAACCGGAATCGTATTTTGCACTTTCTTTCGTCATTTTATTCCACCGTGCATTGTAACCCTTTTGTGATATGAGAAAAATTAATAATTCCTAAGCTTTTCATTTTTAAATTATGAAAAAATTTGACCAGATTTTAAAATATTTGCTGGACTGATTTTTGCTCAAATCAAAATACAATAAAACTGCAAGGATATTGTTGTAAGAATACAAAAAGTAAATATTTCAGTTTTTATTTTGCAATGCTATTGAGTCAATTCACATTTATCCCAATAAAAAATAAAAATTTAAATTTTAGGTCTTTGTATCTTCAAATTTCATACAATTTAAAAATATTATTCTGCGGAAGTAGCAACATTTGAAATTTAAGAAGCCTATCCATGAGTCTCATTTTAAATTTGGTTTTTTAAAGCAGAATTTTTTGTTAAGAATTCGAATTTGTGAACTGTGAAATACAATTTGAAAAAAATGGGTTTTTAACGCCCCCTAAAAAGTGAGTGTTACAAAGTCTGTTAATCTATTAGGAGTAATTTAATTTTTAGACCAATTACAGCCAATAAGATTACTGCCACGCCAGTGGTCTGTTTTCGTGACAAAGTATATTATAAACGTCACGACTCATTTTTAAGGCGGGCCTATATTCTCATAAAATACTGATTTCGATAAGATATCGTACATCACTCCGCGGGCTGGACGGGTCCTCATGTGGAGCATTAGCAATAAAAAAGTTGTTAAATGGCTGAGAACCAATACTAAGTGAAAAAACATTTAATTTGTTCTTCAACCCTATTGGAAAATTAATAACCAACTTTTTTTTTGTATTTTTGGACATCAAATAGAACCATTCTAAAGCATAAAATTTTGGTTTGGAAGTTAGGGAACTTTTTGGATTTATTTTTTACTTTTTTATGATCTTAGGGGTTGAAACCGAGGGTGTTCTGGAAGAGATAAAATAATAAAACTGTTTAGGGTATCTTTGGACATCGAATCAAACCATTCCAAGCCATACAATTTTAGGTCTGAAAGAAGAATCATTTTTATTTATTTTTTATTTTCAGGAGTTGAAATAATAGGCTTTGTTCTGAAGGATATAGTGGTGCTGTGTATTCTGGATTTAGTTTTCGTTTCAAATAATCTTGTAATGAACACTAATTTTTCAGGTCTAGAAGTTGTTATTTTTTTTTTTTTTCGATTCTTAAGAGTTAAATTGGGGTGTGTTCCGGTAGTTCTAGGGGGATGAAACTTTTTGGGCACCTTCCATCATTAAATATATCTATTTAGAATTTTCAAATTTTAGGTCTCACGCAAAAAATTTTTTTCGTGAATTAGTTTTTCGTGAACGTTGCAAACAGGTGCACAGATGTGTTTTTGTGTAAGAATTCTCGACTACTTCATACATAACAGATTTTCATGTAAATCATATAAAAAAACACTTTTTCATTCCAATGAATAAACAATGTGCGATTTGCTCAATAATGGTCATTTTATTTTTAAGAACTGCCATACGTTAAGAGGATAGATACAATGAGAAAATTTAAGGAAGGTCAGAAGTTTTACAAACCTTGGGGTTTGCCGATCATATTGTAGCATTTCGAGGTATATAGAAGAAATATCAAATTCGATCAATTTTTAAATTCTACTACAAATTCTAACCGGGAAAGTGCATAGAAATAATTATGTATACGTTTCTTTTTTTATATACCGAAGTCTGCATTATAAATCCCCAGTGGTCTGGACTGACAACGACGTCCCAACGGAAGATGTTCGCGTACACACTGGGAGCTTTCTTATTTAGATTTCCATCGTATATGACGACAGCTATTTTCATTAGTCCTTTTAAAAAAATAATATAACAGTCATTCGTACAAAGATGTTAGTAGACCTGACTAAATGTATTAATAGGTTTACCTACCGACAGATAGTCGTTTAGCATTAGATAGAACTCTGACAAACCAAAACTTTGTTAATTAAAGAAAATTGTCTTCGATGGATGAAGGCAAATGAGTTAAAATAAACTCATATGATTTGGTCAAGTGTGTTGAGAGACGTTTCGTTGACATTGGTTCGCCAACCTCATCAGGCAACACTACATATATAATCAATATTTTTACAGGTACACAGTATAAGTTAAAAACATATTAAAAAAATAAATTACCGTTGACATTTACTAGTTAAACAAACATTTTTAAAGCGTCTAAATTAAGTTAAATATGAAGGACGGATTTTGGGCCGATTGAAATGACCGTCTAAAGTCAACTGAAGAGACAAACCATTGTGTCGTTATCATATACACGTACTCGTACATAAAATCGTGGATAGGACAAATGTAATTCTATCTTATGAAAAGTTAAACACCTAAATTTAATTTCTGTAATAATGAAAAATATATTTTCCTAAGACATTAAAATCTTCTTTTTTATTAATCTTATTAGGATTGCTATTTATATAGATCATCACTAAAATCATTCTTTTTCCATAGTTAGGTTCTCTATCTATAATTTTTACATTGTCCCAATCAAATGTGTGACCAAAATAATACTGATGTTTATAAACAACCAATTTTGCTTTTTTCTTATTGATATGTTCGTTAATACGGGTTTTTAATGACCTTTTTGTTTCACCAACATAAGATGCAGGACATTTCTTACAAGAAAATTGATAAACTAATTTCGTTTCATCCCATTTTTTAGAAGTATCTTTGCCTAATTTTGCTATAAAACTTAAACTTTTTTTAATTGTAGGTATCGTAGTAATATTATAACTTTTCAACATCTTGGACGAATGTGTAAAATTATTAGAGAACGGAAGACAAACTTTAAGTTGATTGGAACGAATCTGATTATTATGTACTACCTTGCTGTGAGAGTCATATTTCATTTTGTTCATGTGGAATTTAATATTTTTCTTGATAAAACAAATTGGATAATCATTATTGATCAATAACTGTCTGATTATTTTTAAATTATTGTGAGATAATAATATAGCTCTGTCAACAAGATTGTACACTAAATTTTTTTTCCTGATGTGTTGGATGATTTGAAAGGAAGTTAATTAGTCTTCCAGATGACATTGGTTTTTGGAACCAATTGTTGATAATGTAATTATCTTTTCTAATCAACGTCATGTCCGGAAAATTAATGCCTTTGTTTTGTTCTAATTCAAAAGTAAATTGAAAATTTTTGTTATAAGCATTAAAGGTTTGGATAACTATATCAACATGTTTATTTATAATGCAAATGATCGTATTATCTACATATCTAAAATATATAAGAGGAACACAATCATAGATTTTTTTTTTAATTTGTTTAGACATGTCACTTCCAAATCATGCATTACGATATCTGCAAACAAAGGTGAGATTGAAGGACCCATTGGGGTACGATTAATTTGTTTGTAAATATCGTTATTAAAAATAAAAAAAATATTTTCGAAAGGAAATTCCGTACAATTTATAATTTCGCTGAATGGAATTTTACATTGATTATGGATATGTTCAACTCTTTTTTCTAGACTTTGTAAAACTAAATTGCAAGGGATATTTGTAAACAACGAGCTGACATCAAGTGAAAGGAGAACATAATCGTCGTTTATGTATATATCCTTAATTTTTCCTTTTAATTCAAAACTATCATTAACGTGTGAAATGGGGGTTTTTAATGCAATTTTTTAACTCATCATAAATTACTTTGGCCAAAAAATGTGCTGGACTATTAATAAGAGAAATAATCGGACGAAAAGGGACGACTCACGTCCACGAATTTATGTACGAGTACGTGTATATGATAAAGAAACAATGGTTTGTCTCTTCAGTTGACTTTAGACGGTCATTTCAATCGGCACAAAATGCGTCCTTCATATTTAACTTAATTTAGACGCCTTAAAAATTTATGTTTTAACTAGTAAATTTCAACGGTAATTTATTTTTTTAATTTGTTTTTAAGTTATAGTGTGTATCCGTAAAAATATTGATTATATATGTAGTGTTTCTTTATTTTAATAAATTAGCCGGATGAGGTTGGCGAACCATTGTCAACGAAACGTCGCACACCACACTTGACCAAATAATATGTGTTTGTTTTAACTCATTTGCCTCCATCCATCGAAGAAAATTTTCTTTAATTAAACCATGGAAGGCGAATTTTTGATTTCTTCAACAAAATTTTGTTAGTTGACCTAATAAGATAGTAACGACAGCTACTTGCGGTCCAAGTACAGAAAATGATTCTCGCAACTAAGTGGCAGTACTATTATCTTCGAACTAAAATAGTTGTCCCAAAAATGTTATTAGTTCTCCCAACTATGCTTGTTTTCAGTTCATAACGCAATTTATTGAATATCTCGGTTCGCACCCAATGCAGTTGTATCGTTTCATCAGGACGTCAGTGTTCTGGAATTGTATGAATTCCACAATTGTATTGATCAATAGGGAATCTTTTAAAAAATCCTAAAATATTCAGGGTATTTCAAAGAATGATTGAAATTATTATTTAGTACAATATCCGTTTTTTTTAAATGTTTAAACTTCCGGAGGACATTCGATTAGTTTCCATCGAACGCGAAACGAATCGCAAATCAAGCGACAAACCGTCGATTTGGGCCAGCCCATACGTAAAACGGGGCGGCGGAATGAACAATCCACTCATCAGGGTCCACGTGTCAAGCACGTAAGCACGTGTCAGAGCGTGCCGCGACAACTGGTGCTTCTGAAGTGTACGGTGTCTGGCTGGCTGGGTGTCTCCTGACACCATGTGCTCCAAAGAATACATACATATATATCTACGTACATACTCCTCTAACTACTTTCACGCATGCACAGACGCGCCTTTTCTACATGGATTATTACCAACTCCTGCGACATGCTCTTATCGTCATTGTTCATGGAGATTATGAATAAAAGAGCATTTTGACAGGAAGGCTGACCCTTTAAGTTTCCCGCTGCGTTGCGCGAAGATTGTGGGATTCAAATTAAACCGTACTTAATGGAATACTGTTTTTATTATGATTAAATTATACGAATTCGTGCTTTATCGAATACAGTCACACCTATCAGTTAATCTCATTTTATTAGGAGCCATCCATAAATGATGCAATACAGTTTTTTCTATTTTTTTTACTCCTTCGCTATTCTATGCAGACTGAAAAAATGTTTGTTTCATTTAAACAAATCGCATTGAAGAAATTATATTTTCGAATCACAAAGGTAAATATTTGTGATTTATTAAAATTAAATAAGTATCTTAATAATTCAAACAAATTTGTTTTCTTTTATTGTTATGATATCAAACAGGTTTTTCAAAATGTTATGAGCCATGTCATATTGCATACAATTGATACTCATGACACAGAAAAAACAAAGGGTGAAGGAAGTTTCATGTTAAAATTTCTCGGCCTAATCTTGACAGGTGGGGTCTAAGAGTAATCTCCATACCCCGGAGTAATCCACTTTTAATTTGGAGTATTCCAATTGTACACGAAGAGGAAAATGATCTAGATATTAAGGTATAATATCTTGATATTAAAATTTAATATCCAGATCATAAATTTTAACATCTTAATATTAAAATTTAATATCCAGATCATAAATTTTAACATCTTAATATTTTTATATTAGTAGTTTTTAACAACTGAATACTTAATTTGAATATCAAAATATACCAGCTTAATATTTAGATCATTCCCCTGTAATTAAAATCCAGATTTTTAATCCTAATATCCATTTTTCTCAATTTATGTAAATAATTTATGCATGTAATCCATACCATATTCAACAGTTTTATTTCAATTTGTTAATAAATTGTCTTATGTAAAAACTTAAACTATTTAATTTTCAGTTAAAAGTATATATTTTTAACTACAAAATTAATGTTCTTGCTTGAAAATTTTTGTTTGGGTTCAAAATTCCACCATTTGGCGAAAAATTAATCCACTCTGTCAGAAATTTTACTATATTGTTGAAAATTCTTTATTTTTTTAAAATTATTTTGTTGAATTGAAAATTTAAATATTCCCTTTTTGATTGTAACTAAATATTTTTCGTTTGAAATATCGACCCTTCAGATGAAAAATATTGTACTTTGTTCAAATTTTGTTTTTCTCTGTAGAAACTTTATCTTCTGGGTTGAAGATTCTTTATTTTAGTTAAAAATTCTACTATATGATTTGCAATTTTTCCTAAACAAGAAAATTTGGTAAACGTCATCCCTTTTAATTCTAAATCGATCTTTTTGGTTGAAATATTTTTTTCCTTAATCAATTTTTTTTACTTCAAATGTAACTATTTCTTTTTGTATTTCAAGCTTAACTCTTTAATTTAAAAATTCAACTATTTGTTGAAAATATATTTTATTTAAATATTTTCTTAAAAATTGCTTTTTTTATAATTGAATTTTTTAATTAGAACTATACATTTTTCATTTTTTGTTGAAAATTTTTCTTTTATAGTTACAAATTTTACTATTTTGTTCAAAATAAGTACTTTCGGCAGAAAATTAATCTTCTGCGTTGAAAATTCTTTTTTTAAGTTGATAATTCATCTGTATTAATCGACATGCTTGCCAAAAAAGACAGTTGATTGATTATTATCTTTCTTAGTTGAAAATGTATTCCTGATATGAAAATTGAACTATTTTCTTATAAATTTCTCTTTTTTTGTAAAAATTTAATTATTTAACTATGAATATAATTATTCAATTTTTGTTTGTAAATTTCTCTTTTTTAGTTGATAATTTAACTATTTGTTTTAAAATGTATCTTTATGCATTGAATTATTTAAGTTAGCAAGTCATCTCATTCATTTAAAATTTAATAACTTTTTTGATAATTCTTGGCTTAAAAATTATTTTGTTTTTTTTGTTGAGAAGTCAAATATTTTATTGGCTTTTTGGGTTTAAATATAAAGTAATACATTTTATAACGTTGCTATTCTTCATGAATAAAATAATTTGATCATACGGTCATAATATAATAAAAACAAGGGATTCAGATGATAACGAATCATTATGTTTTTTTGAAGAAATTGTCTTCTAACGTCTCGACCTTATTGCAGGCCTTCTTCAGAGTTTCAATATCAACTAGGTGAAAATTTGAAAATTACTATAAAATTTTTTTTTTGTACATTTAAAAAAACTTTATAATAATACTAACTTATTTATTACCTTATTTTAGTTTGGTGTTTTTTTATAACACATTGTGCACAAAAATATTTGTACTTACAAGTAGTCATTTATAAAATTTCTATTAAAAAGAAAATCAATTAAAACCTCAGAAATCGTACTGAGGTCTCAAATTTGTAGAAAGTACATTTTTACAAACTGACACCGTGCTTTTGTTTTGGGCAGACATACGACGCGACGTTTTGGCGACACAGTACGCTAGAGATAAAGCCAGATTTCAATGAGTGAAACGTAAGGCTAATATTAAATTGGCATCACTTTAAGAAACTATTTTTATAAAATGCTTTGGTAAATTGTATTAATATTTAACATTTCTGTTGTTAAATTAATAAAAATATTAATGTATTTATTAATAAAAATGAATTCAATCAACTTCTTTTATGTGTAATAATTTCTTTAGCTAAAATTTGAATATTATTAATTTCAAAATCAAAATGATGATTTGATTGTTATGCATGTTGTAATAAACCTGAATTTTGATTTCCAAGTTCACAATCTCTTGTATGTTCATTTATACGAGTTTTAAGTCTCTTGCCAGTTTCTCCTATATAAACCTTGTCACAACCTTTGCATATTATCAAATATACAAGTCCAGATACATTCTCTTTATTATCTTTATTTAAAAAACTGAATTTATTTAGTGTGTGGTTATTAGTAAACTACACATTTATATTATATCTTTTTAGGGAACATCTAAGACCTTCTGAGGGATTTTCAATGTATGGTAAAGAAACTTTCATGTCTGTTGTTTTATGGGTTTCATTCTATTTTTTGTTTTTTGAATAATTATTATATATTTCGAACACTCTTTCGATAATTACATTATTGATCAGTTGCAATGGATAACTGATGGGCCGAATCGTATAAGGGCGTATAGAATTTTCTCGTGCGTAATCATAGTCCCCTGGAGGCGTCAAAACAAATTTTGGTTTAAAAATTTTTGAAGGACATATCTAAACATGGAATTTTATTGTGGATCTTTTTTCCTCTAGACAAAAAGTTGTAACTTTTTTAGTTTTCGAAATAAAACCAAAAAACTGACTTTTTTGAAAA
>JAAAKG020153873.1:0-30762 GCA_010014905.2 Druon quercuslanigerum
TCACACTACTCCCCTCCATACCGAGTGAGTCACGCCTACCCCGAAAGGGAAACGGCTTAGTGGTGTAATAATAATAATTCAAATTGGTGTGTTCATTGAATATTTAAATAAAAATTGTAAAACAAAATTTTTTCCGAATTAACTAGACACACACATTTTTTCTAAAAAAAAAATATATTAGCTATTTTGCACAAATATTACATATTATATTTTTTATCCCATATTTTTTTTAAAAAGGCTTTTCTTCTTCCAAGCTGTATTGTATTGATGTGACAAGCAATGTAGAAAAAAAGGTATAATTATTCATATTATTTATTACTGACAGTAATCTAAAATTAAATTGATATAAAAACATGTTTATTCCAGCGTATGAGTGACACAACGTAATTATGGGATTAAGTGCTGGTATAATAAGATAAAATCTTAATTATTTTTAGAAAATTCAGTACTTAGCAATTAAGATTTATTTTTAAAAAATTAACTTACTTTAGTACAAAGAAAGAAGAGCATTTTTTTTAATGTCTTGATGAGAAACACTATGTCGACGATCCTAATAACTCCTAGATATATGCAAAAAACTACAATCCTTTTTCAGGCATTTTTGTCTATCTCGCGTTATTATGTTAAAAATAGGATTTTTGTTTGCATATATTTTGATATGGATAAAAAACTATCCTACAAGAGTTCTTTTAGATTTTTTACGAATCTGGAGTCTTTTTGCGTAAGATTGGAATTTTCGATTTTCTGCGTACTACTTTCGATAAATAAAAACAAAATGACGAGTTCTGTTGAAAAATCGTTCAAAGAAATTTTGTAGGATTTTTCAGAAGCTATAATTTCTCTTAGTGGCTTTTTTTCGTATTTTGCGTCGTTTGGTGCAAAGTTTGACAGTTGTCCTGTTAAATTTCGGACAATCCCAATACTTTCTCAATCATAAATGATAAGAAGGTAATAAATTATAAAAATTCGTATCTCTTTTTTGGCTGAAAATTTTTCATTTATCAATTTGTTTTCGTACCTTTTGTCGTTTTCCGAAAAATTTTCATTCTTATTTTTAATATTTTTAATGCTTTTAATTTTATTTTTTTTTATGAAGAAAAGCAAAACTAGGTATCCTATCATAAATGGATTTTTAGCTCATTTTCGGGTAAACATTTTTTGTTAGATTTTTTTTCGTTACTTGTGCTGTTTTTTCAAAAATTTAATTTTTTATTTTCAATGTTATTGTTTACGAATAAAACAAAAACTACGCGCCCTGTCAAGAAGTAACTATTAACAAATTTGTAGATCTTTTTTGGCAACACAATGTTTGTTCATTAATCTTTTTGCGTATCTTGCCTAGTTTGACGACATATTGCAATTTTTGATTTTTCATTATTTTTTGTACAATCAAAATTTGAATTTTCGATTTTTCAAGAAAATCCAAAAATTTTTTATGATCCTCTTGCCGGACTTTCAAAAAGAAAACATTAAAAGGCTTACATAAAAATGTTAGAAGAAACATCAAGACAATGTAGGTCACAAGCGGTATAACTTGCTGAGAAGTATGAAAACAAATTCTAAAATTAACATTATTCATTTATAAAATCGAGTACTTTTTAACATAACAATAGAAATGTTTCAATGTACAAAGGGGGCATCCATGAATCTTACGCTTACATAAACTTACTATAGAAAAAGTTTGACGAAGAGGGGATTGTCTAATATTACTTCAATAATTCTTACGTGATTTATGGATGACTTTAAAGGACAAAATTTATTTTAAAAGTTAAGCAATAACGGCCCACATTTTATGTACCATTGTTTTATGCCAAATCAAAAAACTTCAAACGTAACAAATAGTCTAGAGTTTATCAATATTTGATTATTCAAATCAGGTGTGATTAATTAACACATTTGAATAATCTGAGCACCAAATTCAGATTTCTGACTAATTCACTAGGTGTTTTCGCCATCTTCAACAATTATATAAAAAAGTGGTTTTTATGTTTATGTCAAATCAACTCCCAATTGTTTATATTTGGTTTTGAGTTTTCAAACTGGTATACTTTTACCCTGGAAATCTCAAATTAAGTAATACTACACTCAAAGACAGTTATTTTGAATCATAAGTTTAATTATATTTTTTATCAAGTCTAAAAAAATAATTTGCAATAAACGCTCCTCTCTAAATGTGAATCAGCAGTCATAATAAAATAATATTTTACTAGATTCAATCAAAGAATAATAGTAAAAACTTATAAATGCGATCCAATATTAAAAAAGGTGAAAAGTTTTTATGTTTTTAAGGGCATGTGACACACTCAAATACCTATATTATCGCGAACTCACTTTTTCAGTTACCCAAATTTTATTTGAACTTAAGAAACTTTTTGTTAATAAAATATTGGACTGAAACTTTAAAAAATGTATCAGAAGAGCATAAACTACGTTTGTGTACTTCATTTGAGTAGAAATTTCGCTAAAAATTATTTTCAAATAAATTAAAACTGGGACCATTTTTTAACATACGGTATTTTGTTTGCACCTGAATTTTTTTTGAACCTACTAACTTTTTTATATGTAAAATATCGGCATCAAACTTCGAGAAATTCAAGAGTCGACAGTAAATTAGGTTTATGTACGTTTTTTTACATCTCGCAGATCTTTTGAATAGAAGAAAAGTTCTTATGTTCAAAAAGTGTCAAGGTTATGTCAAAAGATGGTTCCAGATAATTACAATTTTCTTTAAAAATAATTTTTATTGTAATTCCTACTTAAATGAAGAACATAAACGTACTTTATGGTCTTCTGATACATTTTCCAAAGTTTCAGTACAATATTTTATTTACAAGAAAAGTTTTTATGTTCAAAGAAAATATTCAGTGAACTGAAAAAGTGAGGTCGGTAATATATGGATCTGAGATCAAATTTTCGTTCGCAATTTTTATCTATGTTGGAGATTCTTCATTTACAGAGCTGCTGATCACTTTTTTTAAGATAAAGCCACTATAGTCACAATTCAGGTCTATACCTATTTTTGAATTTTCTGGAATTTTTTTTGAATTATTTTGAATTGTAAAAATTATTAAATTAACTGTAAAAATTTGATATCTTGAAACGACAGAAAATGTATGTAGAAGTAATTTTTTTAATTTGAAATTAATGTCTTTCATTAACGATATCCGCTAAATTTTTTAAATATTTTTGTTAATATTTCAATAAATTTCAACTTAATTAAATTTTTTTTAAAATAATATTAGTTGAAAATCAGTTGTGGGTGGATTTGACTTCAGCGTTGCAAATTATTTATTTTAATCAGTTAATAATAACTGAACCTAACCAAAGAGATTAATTTTTACTTAAAATGATGAATCTTTAGTAACAAAAATTGGTTTTCAACAAAAGAGTTTATTTTCCAGTCTGATAAATTTATTTCTAACCTGAAAGATGAATTTTCAACTAAAATGATGGATATTTAACTAGAATACTTGAATTTTTAACGGAGAAGCAGAACTTTTTGAATAATGAGAATAAATTTAAAAGAAAAAAATCCGTTTCTACCAAAACAGTCGATTTTATGCCAAAAAAATTCATCTTTTTTAACAAAATACGTGATTTTTCAACGTAATAAATGAATTTAGAATGAAAAAGATAAATTTACATTCACAGTGTTAAATTTTGAATTGGAAAAGGTCAATTTTCCACCCAAAATGGAACGTTTAAATTTTCAGTTGAAAAAATTAACTTTCAACCAAACTGATGAATTTAACTAACAACATTAATTAGACAAAGAAAGACCAATTTTCTTTAAATTACATGGATTTTCAACAACAACGAAATTTAATTTTTAGATATCAAATATAAGTTTTCAAACCACTTAGTTGAATTTTTATTCAAAAAAGATCAAATTTAAATAAAAAAAAGAATAGTTGAACTTTTCGTTAAAAATCTCAATCTTAAACAACAAAAAAACGGATTTTCAGAAAAATAGTTAAACTTTTTGCTGGAATTTTTAAATGTTTAGTTCAAAAATTGATTTTTAACAAATTAGTTGAATTTTTAAAAAGAGATGAATTTTCAATTAAAATGACGATTCTTACAACAACAAAATTGATTTTTAAGAAAAGCGTTTAGCTTTTCAACACAAGTAGTTGAATTTTCAAGAAAAAAATGACAAATGCCGAAAAAATTATGTTAAAAAAATTATATTAGAATTTAGAAATACCTCCTCTTCGAAATACTACTTCTACTATAAAAACTGATTGAAGTTATATCTTTTTCTAAAATTTGGAAGAAGGAACTTTAAAATTGTGACGAACTTCGACTTGGAGTGGATTTTTTGAATTCCTTTTGCTTCCTCATATGGAGGAAATAATACACATTATTAAAAAGTAAAGAAGTTAGGCTCATTTATAATACTTGAAACATGTACTTTAAACAGAAAAACTCTCTTAATTGACATACATTTTAAAATAAAATAATTCTGAAAATTCTTGTAAAAAAATTATACATTTGGGAGTGACGGAACGTTCCCCTTCGCTTTTCCAGCTCAAGAAAATTATCATTTCAAATATAAAATTTGATCTGTCCGATTTTTCATCATATTTCAAAAATTGTTTGTATTATTTTGTAATTTTGTATTTTTTGAGAATTTCTATTTTTAAACTGGTCAAAATAGATTCAGTAGATTTTCTATTTTTTTTTTAAACATGCTTCCCCTTTGAGGAAGCAAATATAATTGCTAACGGGAAGCAAAGTGCTCGTGAAATGAGCATCATATAATTATGAATACGAACAAAGTAGAAACACTCGAGCTCGAATTCACAGCTGTTTTTCTAAATTCCAGTTTCAATTCTTTAAAAAAAATCCCATTCCATGTCAAAAATGTCCCGTTCCAAGTAAAATTATATCTCTTTACTGAAACTCCCTATTCTGGAATATAAACCATAATTATTTTCACTTATATGACCTGCAACTGTAGATCAAGTAGAAATAATTTTTCTAAATTGACCAACATTATTAAAATAAGGAAAACTGGAAGTTTTCTACGATTAGAAGTAAATTCCTGGGTTTTAAATGGAATTCCCGGCCATTTCGCCATTTTTTGCCGGTCAATAAAATCCCCGGTCATTTCCCTGTTTCCATTTCCACCCTGATTATTATTTGTAATTGAAAATTATAAAGATAAAGATTTGGCAAATAGCTTTGAACACATAGAGAATGCTGTATTCATAGTGAAAAAAATCAGATTTCTGAAAATTACGTGACAGTATTCGGGGGGGGGGGGGGAGTCATTTTCTCTTTTTGCCCTGAATTCTTTTAAATTCATCTTGAACTTGTACGAATTTATCGAAATTTGGAATATTTTCGATTTCTTTGCAATTTATTTGAATTTATCCGAGAATTTATGTTGAGCAAATGCTACTACATATATTTTTACAAAAACATTCTAGAGTGAAATAAAGATATTCTTTTTTAAATTACAGTTTCTATTTAGTTCAAAATTAATCTCTTTTGGTTGAGAATTCAAACTAATTTGTTGAAAATTTATCTTTTTTGGTTGAAGTCAACTATTTTTGGTATAAAAATTAAAAAAATTTTGGTTAAAATATAAAATGTCACGTTTATCGTTGAGAATTAATCCTTTTTGATTGAAAAGTCAACTACTCAGTTGGACATTTGTTAAAAGTTCATTTATTTGGTTGATGATTTATAATTTTAGTATTAAGTATTTTCTTGAAAATTCTGTTTTCTAGTAGAAAATTAATTGTTTTAACTGCAAATTTACTTTGTGCATGTTTGATTTAAAATTTACCTTCTTAAATGGAAAATTAAAATATTTGGTTTAAAATTCCTCTTACTTATTGAAAATTAGTTTTTTATTATTTAGATTTAATTTTTTAACCTAAACATGTAACTTCCAGTTTTTATTGGAAATTGAACTTTTTTATAGAAATTGAATTTTAGTTGAAAATTATACTATTTCGTTGAAAGTTTACTTTGATTTTATTGAAAATTAAGTTTTTTACTGAAAATTTAATTATTATATTTTTAGTTGAAAATTTATCTCTTTTATCTATTTGGTGAAAATTAATTTCTTTTCTTGAAAATTTAACTATTTTTTTTAAATTCGTTTACTTTTTGGTTGAAACTTCAGGTGCTGGGTTCAAAATCAATTTTTTTTTTATTTTAAAATTTATCATTTTAGTTGAAAATTCACTTTAAATATTTCATCTTTGGCGCAAAACTTACCTTTTTCGATATAAATGTAATCTTTTTTCTATAAAATTTTCTGTTTTGTAGAAAATTTAACAATTATATTTTTACGTTAAGAATTCGTTCCTTTGGTTGGAAAACAAAATTTAATTAAAAATCCGTTGTTTTTTTTATTTAAAATTCATCTTTTTTGTTAAAAATTCCACTACTTGGTCAAAAATTCATCACTTTGATAAGAAAATAATTTATTTCAATGCAAATTCGTTTCTTTTTAGTTGAAAATTAATTTTTTAGATGAATATAAGTTTTCTTAAAAATTTGTATTTTTAGTTGAAAACTAAATAATTTTGCTGAAAACTCGTTTTTTTTTTTGTTTAAAATTTACTTTTCTAACTGAAAGTTAAACTATTCTAGGTTTGGTTTATAAATTAAAATTTTTTATTTGAAAATTTATATATTTTATTGAAACTGTATCTTTGTTCGTAGAAAATTTACCTTTAGGGTTTAAAATTGAATTATTTTGCTGAGAATTCATTCTTTTTTGTTGAATATTGATTGTTTTGATTGAAAATTTAGATCTTCTATTTTTGGTTAAACAAATCATTTTTTTATCATTTCAGCTATTCTAATTTTTGCTGAAAATTGATATTTTTTAGATGGAAATTCATGTACTTTGTTGAAAATGAGTCTTTTTGGTCGAAAATTATTCTTTTGGGTGGAAAATTCAACTATTTATTTAAAAATTCATATTTTTCGATAAATATTCCTCATTTTAGTTAAAAAATTCTTTTCTCAGGCTCAAAATGTATCTTCTTGATTTGAAAACTTAACTAAAAAGTGTTTAAAATGTATTGAGAAACAACATTTTTTTGCATTAATAATATTAATCTCGTAGGTGTATGGTTGGTTTTATACCTAGAAAAATTTATAAATTGGAATATTGTAGCAACACTAAGTAAGACACTGTTTAATGCCAATAATATGTTTTCCATTATTTTGACTTATTTTATTATTTAAATTTAGCGCCCTTTATAGTTTGAAGCGATAAATATTCCCGGGAAATTTAAATGATGTAATTATAATTATTAAAGATAGAAAATACGACTTTTTAAATATATTTCAAATGAATATAAATGCTCATTAAATTCTCAAAGCACATAAACGTCGAGCATATTCTCGAGAATATTCTCGTGCTCGTGAGAATTTCTCCGAGCACTTAAACTCTTTAGAACATTACTCCCTGGAACATTTTGAATTCACATGAATTCTTCTAAATTCACTTAATTCTTCTAAATTTAACAGATGTGTTTAGTTTTTTTCATACTTGAGTCCTTTAAAATCACCTTGAATTCTTAGGCATTTTGTCAAATTTTTTTAAATTTCCTTCAATTTTTCTGAATTATCTCTAATATTAATAGAGATTCAATGAATTTTTACAATAATTTTGAAAAATTTTCGATTCATTTTAATTTTTTCTTTATATCACCTCGCATTTTTACAAATTTCATCCAAAATTTATCATTTCCATTACATTCCTCTGAATTCCTAAGAATTTTATTTAAGTAAATGTTTTTTTGCAATCCATTATTAAATTCTGTTCACTGCTATTTTATTCAATACAATGCAAATTTTTTTATTTATAAACTTTCTTCAATCAATTTATTCAAATCTTTATGAATTGCATCAAAGTCACTTGAATTCCATTCAATTCTTCTAAATTCAGTCCAATTACTTTGAAGCCAAAAAGAAGAAAAATGAGAAGATTCTCGATTTCTTCAAATATTTAAATTTAAATCGACTATGATGTACAATGTACATCAATTACTCTACTTGACCTCGTGGAGGATATGCTTGACCGGACCTACACCCACTCTCCGGATGGTTAAGCGCATGATTAACGACACAGTCAATTGATCTCAACGTCGTAATTGCCCGAAAATAAAATAATGTAGGCAGGGTGTCAAAGTAGGACATTCTTCGTGCTCTGTTGAAAGTCTTTTAAGTTAAATTAGTTAATAGAAGAATTCATCATAGGGGTTTTGGACTAATTCTAACCAGAAAGAAATTAAATTTTAATCGCACATATGTTCAAATAAAGTCAGTTATATTATAATCACAGTCGTATATACTTATCGCAGATTTGGTTCCTAAATTAGAAGATTGCATTTAATTATAGGGGTATTGAATAAAGAAACCTAAATTAAAAGGTCATTCAGACATCATCTCAAATTACACATAAGAGTGAAATTAATGTAAAAAAAATTGCAACAAAATATGTATAAAATAAAAATTAAAACCGTATTGAAAGTTACTTTCAATTTGTTGCTATCAAACTTTAATTTATGTAATTTTGCAAGTTTCATACTCTACTGTATATTCATATAAGGTACTAATATAACGTGTTGCATTTCTCACTATGAGACACTAGTTCATCAAGGAACAAGAGAGAAATTAATGCCAAGAGTCAAATGAAGGCATTAAAATTACCGTTCATTTGTCGATATCTTAACTAAATAATAAATTGAGTCACTCATTTTTCAACTCAGCAATAGTATTTTATAACTTGCGTGGCCCTATTATGTGTAATCTATTAAGAAATGATAATTTGAAAGCATTCAAATTCTAAAACCCAAAACCTGATAACGAGCTACCACAGGAAATCAATTCGGAAGATGATCAATAAAGAAGATCTCTGACATAAAAACTATGTCAGGAATCGCGAATAATCGGTTCCAAAAACAATGACCGCGCCCAACCTACCCACCCAAGCATGCTATGTTGCCTCCTGCGACTGCGTCACATGTTTACATTTCCACCTCCAAGGGGACCTGGTGAACAAGTGAGTAATTCATTACATTGGTATGCAACTCCATGGATTGCCATGGATACTCATCATGGATACCAATTTTACATGAAAGTCTACAATCCAAAATTTCTATTGTCCTATCAGAGTTACTATATGATGTCCATCCCAGTCTATCAATAATACAATAGGCATTTTTAAAAAAGCTAAAGACTGCATGTTACTATTATACTATCGCCTCCTACGCACTCACACCATCTCAGGTGCATGCTCATACAACACACATGTACCTTAGCCTGTGGAATTGTGGAACTCGTCTAAGTTGCTTAGCAGGCCTGCGCAGCTTGCTGAGACTGTGAGACACCGTGTCACGCTTGGCGTTCCAGTTTAAGTTACACCGCGGCACGGTCTCTCTCTCACTGCTTCTCCCGTTTTTAGGGTTCAACAGGAAACCAGTACCTGTTTGGAACCCTCGAATTCAGCATAATCGAGCTCGAGACTAGCTTCCACAGGTAGAACATTCAAGTTCCAATTCAGTCGGGCGTCGCCTCTAGTGATTTGTTTACGCTTTCGCTTCGTTGTGGCTTTCTTTTACAAGTTATGCGTAATTGTGGTTCTCCAGTTGTGTTCTCCAGAGCCTAGGTGAAGTTTTCCTATTGAAGACCACTGTTTGAAGAAGTAGGTGGAGTTGTACGAGTGCACGTGGTTCATGTTTTGGAACGGTGCGATTGGAGAGTATCTCTTCAGGGATTTAAAATTCAAATCCAGGTGAGTTGTTACAAACTAAATGTGCTGATTCCTAATTCACAATTGTTTACAATACAGTAAATAGAAAACAATTGCGAATTAGGTGACAAATCCCAAATGTAGTTTTCGCCTTCTTGCTTTACACAGCAGAGTTGAGATGTTTTTTGAATGCAGTTGAGCTGTTTGTTTAACCCATTTGCAATGTTTATTAAATCCAGACGAGATGTTTGTTGAACTCAGAAGAGAATTTTCCAAAATTCGATTTTAAATTCCATAAGAATTTCTAAATTCGAGGAGAGAGTGTCCTCGATCACGTCATGTCTGCTACGTGCATATTTTATTCACAAGAGTGTGGAAGTTCGAACGGTTATTTCTCGTATGCTAGAGGCCTTAGCATAACTCTGCAGTGGTTCCCAAAACGTGGATCATTCCAATCTTGTAGTAGTAGTAGATGTGTCAGTAGATTGCAGTTTGCGGAATGCATGAAGGTTGATGATGCAGCGAGTTGAGCCGGCTGTCCTTTCATTTCAGTGATTCTTGAGCAAATGAAGAGATTCTACTGCATTTTCTTTTTTGCAATCGTCGACACGTTTTAACTTTCTATAATTCTTGTTTTCGCAGAATTTCAGCTATGAATTAGGGATGCCTAATCCTAAGAAGACATTAAAACGTTAAAAATAATAAATATGTGCACCTACTGTTTTGTTAGTAAGCACGATGCCGACAATTTAAAATTTAAAATAATAAGATGGTTTGCAAGTAACTAAAAATGAAATTATTATATTTTTTATTAAAGGTCAATAAATATAAAAAATGCAGCCTTGTTCTAAGGATTAAGGACATTTTTTTCAAAGGATAGTGAATTTTCATTATGGACCTACACTGCACAAATTATTTTGCATGAAATTAATATTAGAGACAGTGAAAATCAATTGTACATTTAGAGCACTCACTTCTACGTAAAATCATTCATAATAAAATTTGAATATTTTCATGATCAATAGATAAAATTTAAACTATTGTGGTGGTCTATTCTCTAAATAAGAATTTCTAATTGCAAATAAGTATTTTAACGTAAGTATTATTTGATCAAAATTTTTGCTTATTTATTTTGTTTACGGTACAGAATTATTTAATCGATGTAAGAGAAGGTAATAGTATTCAAATTTTTGAAATAACAAAAAAAAATATTTTTGAAAACTGAGAACCTTTCATTACAAATAATTTGGTAGAAGTAATGAACCTGGGAAGATTCTCCTTAACTAATATATACATAAAATAATAATTAAATACTTCACTCGAACTAAAAATATACAACCTTTTTTTAAATATCTTGGCATTCAGAACATTTCTGAATGCTATTGTATCGACTTCCTACGTGATTAATATTTAATATTCCAGACCTACCGCGCACTAATTCAAATACTGTTTTTAAAATATGATGGGGTAAAAAAATGTGTTATATAAATAATTATTTAATTTAAGGAATTAATTAGTTTTTTTTCGAAATTTGAAAGAGTTTTAATCAAAGTTGTTCATTTTATTTTTCAGAATTGAGAGGAACTTTCAATGAAGAAGGATTCTAACCAATTTTAATATCAAAGTACAAAGGAAGACCCTGAATTTTTTTTTTTAAATTTTGAAACAAACTGGGAGACACACGAGGAAAGCACAAAAGAGTAAGAATGGCAGAAGACGGTCTTCAAAGTACACACGCATCAAAAGATTCTGATTCCATAGGAACTTTTTCAATTTTGACCAAAGTGGTGGAAGTGGTAAGATGCTTCATTTTATTTTTAATTCAGATTAAAGCAGATGTTCAAATAATCGTGACGTTTGAGGTTTATACGCAAAAAAATAAGTATTTATTGCTTAAAAACGCAACAATAATATATTTTGAGGAAATTCTTGACCTGTAAACCAAATTAGATTTTTTTTACAAACTTCGATGCAAATTAATAAAAAAAAATTCGTTGTAACTGCTCGCAAGGAATCAAGAAATGTGAAAAAATGCTAAAGGTTTAGGATAAGAAAGGGGTTTCTTTAGATAATATTTTAGTGTGTAAAGAAATCACTATCGGGACGAAAATCCTTTTTTCGTAATAAAAAACAATTTCTTTTTCAAAAAATGAAGTAAAGTTTACTTGAATATTGCTACCACAAATTAAAATTGATATATTCTATAAATGTATATGCTATAAAAAATGATACAATACAAATTCAGTTAAGTTTAGTTTTTTGTGATTTTTAATTTCTTATGAATAAGATAATAATTTTATTCAATAGATAATTGACTTTTATTATAATTTATTTTTATAATGTCAATCAAAAGCATCAAAAGTATCGATTTTAAGGTTTTTTTTCCTTTCAAAAATCTCAAACAGTTTATGAAAGCCATGCAAATGATAATAAGTCTTTTATTTCATCAAAATATAGTAATCAAATTTTGCACTGATCTCTTATTTTTCTTAAGTCATTAATATATATATCAAGGCAAAAATAATTTAATATGCTCTTGGGCTTATTTTTATCTGATATTGAATTTGAGTTCTAAAATATTTTTATAAGTATTGATTCATTCCCAAAAATAGTTGTGATACTGATCAAAATTTATAATTTGTTTCAGGTTCTTGCAATTTTTGCAATCGGATTGATAGTCGATCCATTCAACTCTTTCAATCGAACCCATTTAGACAGAAGGGCGCCAAAATTAGATGATGTAGTCTTCATTTATATCACACTTGGTTCATACCTCATCATTAATACAGTATTTATCATCAGCCATGCGGTTTTGGGAGATCAAATTCCAAAAAGATTGGTAAGTATTGCAAACAAATAACAATTAATAAAATTTATAATTAAATTTACTTCTTATAATATCTCTTTCTTAGTAAAGATAAAAAAGTCGTCTACGCTCTGTAACTACAACCATGAAAGTTGAAATATATCCCCATTAATTGTTGTACAATAACTCAAGGACTAATCTCGAGGTTAAATTCATTTCCGTTCAATA
Source organism: Druon quercuslanigerum (assembly GCA_010014905.2). Taxonomy (NCBI): domain Eukaryota; kingdom Metazoa; phylum Arthropoda; class Insecta; order Hymenoptera; family Cynipidae; genus Druon; species Druon quercuslanigerum. The sequence goes on from JAAAKG020153873.1 coordinate 12,762, forward strand.
ATTTGAGATTTTCATATCCAAACACGTCGATATTGAAAATGGGCCTGGTCACATTTTCCTCGACAAGGAAGTCACACCCTATTTATGCATCTGAGTCATATGGTCATTATCGGATGTATTGTCTATTAACAGTCTCATTAAGACCTAGCCCGAATCACTCGTTAAGTGTTTACAAGGCCACTTGTCTCCAATTTGTTCAGTGTATAGTTTCTAAAAATAAATTTCAATTCTGGAAATCTAATTTAATAAGCTACAAAAATGTGAGACTAGTTAACATATAACACTTTTTTAATATTACCTAACAGAGGGTTGCTACAAAATCGTTATTTCAAAATGCCCTGAATTTCCCTGGCATTTTTTAAATTTTCCCTGACCGTTATAACTTCAAAATTTAAGAAATTTAAATGTAATTAACATCAAATTTAAAATCATTTTTAACGTCCAACAATGCAGGAACAGCCACAATGCTGTTCTTGCCGGCTAAAAATATATTTTTTTTGTTATTTGTTTATATTTTGCCTTGATAAGGTTTTTCACGTTAAAACTTTCTATTTTATATATAAAAACAACCTTACGCCTTGGAGAATAATAATGTTAATTCAAAAAAATATTTGTTCTAAATTTATCTGAAACATGACAACAGCAGACTTCAGAGCGCAAAAAGCTCTCAAAACAGGGAACATATAGCGATTATTCACAAAAATAGAGGAATAAATTCTTCAAAATAAAATTAATGTATTTGAAATTTAAACCAAATAAATGAGATTTCAAGTAAAACACAAAATCGACCAGATTGTCAAATTTTAAAATAAAAATATCAAACTTTAACCAAAAACAGTTTCATTTTTAACCAAATAACTGTACCTCCAAACCATTGAATTCTACTTTGTAATTCAGTTTGCAATAAAGCGAAAAAACCCATGACTTTGCGGAGTTTCCTTGAAATGTAGCATTAATAATAATAATATTTGAGCACTTCCTTCTATAATTTTTAAAATAACTAAAATTGTACTTGCAGTCCCTGATATTTTCAACTGTGGGTGCCCTTTTCCACATAGTCGCCGCAAGTTTAATGGTCCACAATTGGCGAAAACTTCAAGGAACAGGCGGCCTACAATACAACAACGAAGTCTACGGCAGCAAACAGTATTTGGACATGCTAATATCCGGAGCAGTTTTTACTTTTCTGACATTTGCTACTTTCGTCGTTGATGTCGTCTTAACCTTCCGATACTAGTAAACAATCTAATAATGAAGACTGCAGGGAATTTTTTTCTCCACTTTATTTAGCACCTGGATGCAATAAGGACTTATCAACAACCACTTTAATTTCAAATTATAATTAAAGCATCTGTAATTCTGTATGCTTAAACTAAGCTACTATGAATAATTATTTTTACATTTTTATCATCTACCTTTAAACGTTTAATAGTGTAATCACTATAGAATAATTACTTTTAAAGGAGATTTTTATTTTGTACTATAAAGAGTCTACTATTATTTATCGACATGAAGTGTGACACAAATTTAAGAACTTCTCATCCTTATTGCATTCAAAATTCTCACAAGAATCTCGATGCCTTGTATAATATAAGAAAATATTGTATCTTCGACAGGACTTTTTTTATTAATGTAAGCAACGCACGAAGAATACCACGAGTATATCGCCTTTGAAGTACAAAAGACAACAGTTGCAATTGTACATACAATGTCGATCTTAGATCATGAACTTATTTTCTGTAAATTGCAAATATCGTAATTTTCACGACCATTGTGGCGCCATTTTTGCTCCCACAAAGGGCAAACAATGTGGTGTTAAAAGACACCTCGACGTACAATGCTGTAATCCAAAGTTCTTAAGCTTCTAGACTTCACTTTAATGCCAATTCGTAAACAATAAGTTCCAGACACTCCGTCCTATATTTACACTATTTTTGTAAGATTTTGTTATCTTTTTACAAAAGAGGTATTTTGTCTTTACTTCAGAATCGAAATCCGTCCAATTGAGATTAGAGTACGACAGTCTACTGTCCATAGTTGTCTCGCTAATTTTTAAGCAATTGTGCATAATTAATTTAGCCGTTATGAGTACTGAATACGTATTTGTAAGTACTGTATATGTAGAATTTATATTTCAGAATCTTAGATCTATCGACTTTTAAGAGGTCTTTATAAACAAATTGTATCTTTATATTAAACTAATTTTATGATGAACGTCTATTGTTTTAGTGATTATGACAAAGTCGTCCTTTTCTTTAATTAGCCTACGACATCAAAATTTGCTGTCCAAAATTGTGAAGAGATGTCCTGAGTGTCAAACCAGTCAGGATTATTCAACATGTAAGACATAGAAAATCATTAAAATAATAAAATAAACCAGATGGGTAATTTCAATAGACCTCGGAATTATCAATGTTAGTTTCTTCATTGTTGAAATTGTCGATTATGTGAGCCAATTCGGAAATGATCCCATACAGTATACAGCGGTAGGACAACTATTAAAAAAGGATTCTTTGCAGATGCAATGATGTAAGAATGATCAAATTTAAATGTTCTTTTTCAGATGTTTGTGTTTGGATCCTCTGGTGTTGTTCTATTTTTAATTGGATCGGCTGAAAGCTTTGCTATCTTTGCAAAAGAAAACAAGTCTTCGGGCTTGTTTGTGGCTGTAGGCGTCTTTAGTTTCATCGCTGCTCTTGTCCATTTAATGGATGTTATTCTGATATTCATTTTTGGTTATTAAATAAACTTGACGAAAGGCAAACTGACAGAAGTCAAATCGGAGATGACATGGAATTTCAACATCTAGCATCTAACAAATCAAAAAAAGATTTAAAGTTGACTTCAGATATATGAGATCAAAAAATGTTTCCAAGTGATATTTGAAGAAGATTAATTATCTGACGATTTTTTGGAACGAAGAATACCGTGTTATAACTTGGGCAGGTTTCATTAAAAAAAAAGTCAATTGTTTTTAAAATTATGAGATCAACCTGTGGATTAGGCCCTACTTGTGCTTCTCCAATTGTGGCAACTTGTGATGATCCGTGCACAGTTTCTATGGCTAAACCTATTCGAATATTTCAGTTTGTGAGTATTTTTAGACTCTTAACTCACTTTATTCATAAATGGTTAATTCTCTAGTTTAAATTATAAACTCAATTTTTTTTAGTTCATTGCTAAAACTTTATTTGTTGTAACAATCTACACAATGTCGAACTATTCTCCCTATCATCAAGTCGAAGGAGCTTTAATAACAGTGCTTTTTGACTTTGGTGGACATAATGAGTCAATTTCCAGGTGATCCAGTATCAGATAAATGATCAATAATTCTTAAACTACAGATGTTTCTCTTTGGATTCATTTGAATTTTGATTTTCGCTATTGCTACAGTGGATATATATTTTGCCGCCAAAAAAGAAAAAATTGAAGAAGTATGGAGATTACATCTTTCACTGTACCTGACTGTTACAGCTTCTTTTCTATTCCTTTCCGATGTCATAATGATCTTCCTTTATGGCTACTGATTATTAAATATTTCCATTCTTTTTTTAATTTGCTTGTCTCCTGTTGTAAATGGCAATTTTTAATTCTATATACTTTTATTGAAACAATAAAAAGCGATTTCATAAAGTATAGTTAAAGCTTTAGCTAACGTTTACATATCAAATAATATTGATAATTAAAAATGTAATGGTTTAAAAAAATGTAATAAAACTGGAATAAAAAAAACGGACGATGGCAAATGTCAGAATGTTTCGGAAATATTGGTAAAGAATTATAAGATTTTTAAAAAGTAATTTTGAATCTGAATAGTAGACAGTAATAAACAAAATTAAAAAGAGTCACGTTCTGGCATCTAAAGGTATGAAGAAACATGGTAAAAACCCTTCCTAATTTTGAATGAACTAAAAAAATAATCCTCTCTCTTAGTATAACCAAAGGCTCTATTTTTCAAGATTGAAAATTCTCAATTTTCTGAATAATGTATTGCAGAAGATGAATTTTTTGAAGATCTCGAGAATGATGCAAGAAAAGATGACACTTTGAACAATTCAGCGGAAATAAATAACAATGACCTCAGCCTGCAAGTACCACCTTTAGCTAAACTGCTTAGGATACTTCGGTTTGTAAGAATTTCTTTAATTTTCAAAAGTAAAGACCATAATGCAGGTTATATATTATTGGCCCTTTTTAGCTTTATAGTTTATATGATTGCTTCGAATACCAAAAAAGATAAAATAACTCCGAACATGATTATTGTTTCTATGTTATATCTTGTATTGACCACAGTATTTGTCTTCGCGATTACTTCAGATATTATCAGTCAATTCGAGTACAGTAGCCTGATGAACACACCAGTACGAATGACTTTTCTAAATTATCGAATAAATATTTATAGAATTTCTAGTTTATAATTGAAAATGTGAGTTATATACAAGCTAATGATTCTTGAAACGTTCTGGATGGTTGGGTTTAGTTTTTTGAGCTTTCTAATTTTTACAATAACATCAATTATAATGATTTTTTATATAATTGAAGTTTACAAGCATTGGGTCGTCATGATGTTGCTTACACTCTGCGTGGTAACAACGATTCTTTTTCTGACAGACTTGCAATTGTATTTTAGGTTTATTTTTGTCGAATTCGAAAATTTCACTAGAATCCGATTAAAAAATGGACTAATTATCAATGAATTTTTCAGTTTTTGGCGAGAAAATCATACGAAAAATAAAGAATGTTATCCTCAGTTTGCTGAGGAACATATTCATCCGGAAACAGATACTATGTATCCTTCAAAAAAGTTAAATAAGAAAGAGTTCAAAGTAAGTTTAAGAAAACGGACTTGATAGAAAAACTATCTTTGTTTTTGAAAATTTTAATTTTAGATTACATTGAATATATTACAATTTGAAAAATGTAATAAGTTGCAAACGTAATTTTGAATATAATAAAATATATATTTTGTGAAATAAATATGTGACAGGAATGTAAGTGCGATTTATCAACAAGTATTAGTAACGCCATGCAACCAGTAATTTGTGAAGAACCAAATAATGAACATATCTATAGAAAAATCGGTATTGGGCGACGAAGAGAGTATGTAGATTGTTCTAACAACACTCCATCAACGATGCACGATACTGCTCAAGTACAAACCGAACCGAGAAAACAGAACAAAACAATTTAAAAATAAAACCACCTTCATGTATATTTCCATTAGTAACTATGTGTCCTTCTGTTCTTCAACTTATGACAGGAGGAATGGCAGCAACTGCTGGAGGCAAATTATTTTTTAGTCATTAAAATCTTATAAAAAAATTAACTCAGTTGCAGATGTGGAGAAGGAACAATGCTACATGAGCAACAAAAACAGCATTTTCAACTTCAGTTTCTTCAATCGTCCAATAAAACACCCATAGGATTTATGACAAATGAAAACAGAGGATCAGATGAAGCGACGTGTAAAGCGAAGTGTTTTAAATAAGAACACAATATTTATCTAATTTTGAGGTTTCGCAGAGAAAAACAAAAGATACAATGGGTTCTAGTTAAATGGGACGGTTAAAAATGAAACTTACTTGACCGAAAAATTCACCGAGGATTGGAGAACAATTCTTATATAACCTACTACGTCACGTCAGATGCGCCAAGTGGAAAATTAGTGAGCAAATTAAATTAGAACGTAGAACCGATTACTAAAAAAATAAATAAAAGATGTTTCTTCCTTATAAATCTTCCTTGAAATACACTTAACTGCCAATATTATCTCGGTTTTGGGGAATGGCTAGCACTCTAACAGTGGCCTAAGGCCTTCAGCATAAATCGAGGGAATTCAAACGTAAACAGCAGGACCGCATGAACCATTTCTGATGTATTTTGACGAAATGTAACAGCTGACGTAACTACGCGCTGAAAGTAATGCCCTCATGATGTCTAATTCTAGAAACAGCGTAAACTGAGGATGCTTATATCGGGAGCTGTACGTAGCTTAGACTATTGTAAACAAAGTACAAATTATTTTACACCACTTAGTAAAAAGCAACTGACACATATGGCTTCGCTATGAGGCAAAAGATTACCGAGGGAAGGTTAAAAGCGAAATCTTCCGACTGGAATCGATGTAAGCTTTATCTTTTGCTTTTTCTGTGTTAGTAATAAACCAGCTTGAATTTAAGTTCAGAAAAATATGTTAAGATTTTTAAAAGGATGTAATTTACATTTATTTCTATACACTTTTGTCGGTAATAACATTTTATCTCTCACTACAGATGACCTACGAAACAATTGAAAGACTCAAACCTCTCTAAATAAAATATGTGGAAAAAAATTCGACACGAAGGAAAAAGGTATTCCCGGTAAAACTGTATATTATGAAACGAAAAAAATCACAAGTTTGGAAACGAAAAATATATCTGATAAAGTACTAAAATCTTTGGACAAAGCAGAATTACTGAACGATGAAAACTTTGCTCTGAGTCAGAAAATAATTAATATATTATTGACCGAATCCATTTTAAATCAGGCAGGGTTCTACGAATGAAATCGCCGAATCTCTCGGGTGTATAACATGTTATTTATTTTAGGAGAAATTAGGCGATACGTGTTTTTCCGATTTGCAAACAAAAAATTTTCTAATAAGTTATTCCTATTTGAAGTCTGTTCTTTGTTTTTCAAAAATTTTTTTTTTGCTTTAAACCTCTATTTTTTGTAAATTTTTTTAAAACTTGTGCTTTGATAATGAAGATAAGCATAAAAGATAGTTAATGAAAAACCTCAAAAATTAAATTGTTAGGAGAAAAAAAAATCTCCCGGGGTCAAAAATGGTTTAGTCAGCATGATGCTAACAAGATGCCTTTCTTTTATCAGTAGAAACTTTTAAAAAATATCTGGAAGAATAAAAAAGGTGAGGTTTTCCAGAAAATATATTATTTTTCATGCTTTTAAAATTTGAGGAAAAAAATAAAAAAGATTTGTTTGAAAAAACCTGCTTTTGTATTCTTGCAAATATTTTTGAAACGTTTCTATTTATAGATGCAAGGCATTTTATCAGCATTATGCGGACTAAGCCATTTTTGAGGTTAAGAATTTTTTTCTCAAAAATGTAATCTTTGAATATTTCTAGTAAACTATGAGAGATATCCCAAAAGAGTACAACTTTAGAAAAAAGATAGTAAAAAATTGAAGGTGAGTTTTTTAAGAAAATCGATTTTTAATTTAACGCTGTTAAAATCAAAAAGAAAATAATAAATATCTCAATTAGGTCAAAAGTTATAGTGGGTTGAAGAAAAAAAATTTGGGATTTTTTTTAAACAGTGCAAAAACTTCAAATACGCATAACTTTAGAAAAAATTTTCTTTGCAAATCGGAAAAAAAATTATCGACTGATTTCCTATAAAAATAAATATTTGGTTCCCGAGAGATTCTGCGAATTCAAGTGCAGAACTGTGCCTGATTTGAACTGGATTCGGTCTGTTTATTTTTTACAAAAACATATATAAGAAACCTAATTCATATAAATTACATTATAACACAAGAACTGAATGTATGGAGATACTATAAAAATAATGATTATAAAAAATATGAAAAAATACGCAGTAACTTCATTTTTTCTTCTGAATTTTTAGTTTTTGTAATCATATTTTTTGTTGGCCGCTTAGAAGTTCTCCAACACACTTGTCCGATACTATTCTCTTCGGCACATAAATGTGATCTCTTTCACAAAATAAATAAAGTCGAACCTTTGAATTTTCAAAAATGCAATAGATCTCCGTTACCTTTTGAAAGGTGAGTTCGAAAATCTAAAACTTGCAAGTTAGTACTAAGGTAGTATAATAATAAACTGAGTTTCTATTTGAAATTGAAAAACTGTTCTAAAACTTCCTACAACCCCTGGAAAGTTGTACGACTGTAAGACTAGAATAATTGGAACAAATGTACAAATATAAAAGAATCTTCAGAGCTGGTAAAGCAAATCAATTGAATTTACATTTTTTTAAAGATAATAAAAAAAAGAGCGTGTGCTTGCACCGCACGATCAAAAAGAACAGTAAGATCAAATTTATTTATTTATTTATCAATTACAGGAACAAAATATATTTTTCAAGATCCCAAAGGAAGTGTCATTTGCAAATCCTGCTCAACTTCAGAATCGATGAAAGTATGTTTCTAATATTTTGCTAATTATATACATTATTTAAATTGAATTTATTTGACTTAATCATAATGTTTTGATTTAATATTTTGCAGATACCTCAGAAAATAACATGTTCAGCCTAAAACTGTCTTACATGTTATCAATGCAGCAAAGTGCTTAGTTAAGTAAGTGCGATCTATACATTTTTTTTTAATTTTTAAAAATAAAAACCTTTTTCTCAAACACTGTTTAGAAATTTTACAATTATTTTCAGCCTTTTGAATGTTTTGCTTGCAGTAAGAAAAAATTCTCCATTGAAACCTCAAGATAAAATTTAATTGTTAATATTAGAACATTTAAGTAAGAATATGTACTACTTGCAATACATAAGGTTTATCATAATAACAAATATTGGTGATTCGTCATTAATTAAGGCCTACGAAGCTCGAAATGTCACATTGATATGGGCACAATGCAAGAATTTAGTGCTTATTTAATAAAAATTTAAGACGCAAAAATCTTATATTTTTGGTCGATTATAGAAATATTGGGCTGAAAATTCATCTATTGTGTTGGAAATTAATTTCTTTGCTAACAATTAATTTCTGTAGGTAAAAATTTCATTATTTCAGCTGATAATTCAACTTTTTAGTCAAAAATTAAGTATTTAATTTCAAATTCATCTTTATGTTGAAAATATTTGAATATTTTTTGGGGAATTTTTTTTAGCAGGAAATTCACCTGTGGGATTAAAAAATTAATTCACAGAACCACGCTAAGTTCTGAAGGATTTGTCTAATCCACTCAGTCTTTAATAGGCTTTTTAAGAGTTTCTTAGAGATGGGTAAAAGACTGGCAAATTATCCAAAGAAAATTTTCAATTTTGACGAAAATTAAAAAAGTTGTATACTTTTTAAAATTTTCAAAATGTTCAAAAAATAAAAAAAAATGTTTTTCTGGTAGATTTGGAAATTTTGTTCAAAGAGAGCTATTTCAACATTTGAAATAAAAATTTGGTAATAGACTAAGAAGCATAAATCTAAATTCCACCTATATATAAAATGTATTTAAAAACTATTCTCATGAAATTGGTTCATTAGAACAAAATTCAAAAAGTTAGATCATTTCTAAAAATATATAATTTTTGTTCTTAAAGAATCCGTAATGCGTTATTTTTAGAATGTTTACAACAATATTTACAAATTATCATTGAGAAATTTCCAATTGGACACAAATTGAAAATTTTCTACATTAATGAATCAAAGCAGAGTTGCGTCTTATAGAACTGAAATTTGAACGAACGGATTTAGAGCCTACGGATTAGTATCTATATTTAGTAATATTTTTTTTAATTGCTTTTTTTAACATTATACTGAAAAACATACGTATTTCTTATATGCTATTCAATTTTGTCAACGCCGTTTTATTTTTCAAAGAGAATTGACTCCATAACTGAATTATCGATCGCGAAGCGCGAGTGTCGCAATGAGAATGCAATAGTCAAAGCAACAGGTGCTTTGAGAATCTTCTTTAAAAGCAAATGGAAAACAATCAACTCCAGTTTATGAATGTAATTCCTTAGAAGTTTATATTACTTTTGTCCATTTAAATAAAAATATTTATTATATTTGAAAAAATGTAGTTGAAGCGTACGCATTACAAGTACGAAACCGAGCACGAAGCTCGAGAGCATACTTGCGCACACAGGGCTCGCATAAACTTGGCTCGCAGCGCGCATATTTTTGTTATTAAAAATACTTATTTTTGGATTATTTTTGGATATGACTCTTAGTTTTCGCTCAAATTAATTACACAAGTTTCAAATACATATCTGTGGCAAAACTCAATGGCGTGAGATTTTCTATATAATGCTCTTACCCAATAACCTACGGAGAAACACAAATGTTTTCTTAACAACCCTTACACTGAAAACAAAAAGTACTCGGATCAAGTAATTTTGATTTGGTTTAAGTCAATCGTGGGTCTGAATACGGACGATACAATATTATTGGACGAAATATTACATTTTATTGTTCTGAAAATATATGACTTCTCTTAAGTATTTACAAATTACAGATTGAACCATTTTTATACATTAACGATATAGCTTAGTTTATATTTATGATTCAGAAATATAATAACTCACTTTTTCCAAAGTTTGGAAAACTTAAGTTTTCAATTCTGATTTAGAACGGGGATAAGTTTTTAAATTATTTTTTCTAAGCTTGCTAAAAATTGCATTGATGAAAAATGTCGTATTTTAAAACTTTAAGAATAAAGCTTTAACGCGGCACGTTGCTAGGAACTATGCACCGCACGTATTTTAAGGTTATGTCAGTAAATAAAGCATTTTTAAAACATTTCAGCTTTTGAATTCACGTAAAATTTAATTCATTGCATCTTTAGTTTAAGAGCACAATAAGATTCTATTATATTAAACTAATCAAACACAAAATTTCACGCACAGAAAATCATAATTTCTAAATTTGAAGTTGAAAGTGTCAAATTTCGATTGCATGTTTTTTATTTCGATCTTATTCATTTTTATGCTTCAGAAATCTCTTTACCGTTAAACCAGGTATAAGGGTTCGCAAATCCCACTCTGAATACGAAAACGTCGTAAAACTCAAAATTTCATTAATCACTCGAATCAAAATGCAGCAAAATCCCCGTTGCGAACTAATGCGCTCGTTGCGTCGTGTCCTCGTGTTTCCACGTGGCTCGGGCGATTCTTCGCGCCTTAGCGTCTTTTCACATGTTCACACGCATTCTATCAGTGCTCAGATCTTCCCGCGCTGCGCATTCGTCGCCTCGGCCCCGTGATTGGATACTGTTTTCGCGCTTATTTTCAATTCTAAAATATGCAAATCAATTGCTTACAAGAAATTATAATTGAAAAGTGTATACAAATATTGTCCATTTTTTGAAATGAGTATTTCTAAAAAAAAAAGTATTACTTCCAGTAAATTTTAAGTGGATCATTTGACCATTATAAAACGTTGTAAATAAGTGATTTGCATATTTTATTATTTTAAATAAGCGCGGTAACGGTTTTTAGTATTTTTAAGTTGGAGACTAAAGTAAGTATTCCGTACCATTTCAAGTTTCACAGCGGTTACAAGAGATCCAGAAAAATTTACTCAGAAAATAATAGCTTCGTTCAAGTCAAATTGTGCAACTACATAACTTCACTTGATTCAATTCAAAAGAAATTATTAAACGAAAGTTATTAACCCAAAAGAGGCCGAAAAATTTTTTTATAATAATTTTTAGATAGTGCGAGTAGATTTTCTTTTATTCGTAAAAAATAGGTTTGAAAATAAAAATCATTTTTGGATTTTTGTAAAAACGATACGGGAGGCGAAAAAAAGAGATACAATATATGTATATGATATAAAAGTGTTAAATATAATGTAGATGAAAAACTGTTCGTTAAAGTCGAAGGAGCTTTAACAAAAGAGGATTTAGAATAACCAAATTAAAGTTGTCGATGCTTGGATCTTTAATTTTTTTAAATCTGTGCATAAATGTAGAGACAATGCAAAGACCGAGCGCGTGAGAACCAAAAGTCGCGAACGCCGGGCGCGCTCAAACTTGCGAGCACAGCGAACCGGGCGCGATGAAAATGTGCGAGCGTAACGGGCAGATTTTTTAAATATAGATTATTAATTATAGAACCGGTAGAATCGTTATATATTTTCCGAAATTATAGGAAATTCTTTACGACAGCATGAACATTCCTTTAATCTATTAAAATCGTTAGAATTTTCGGAAATCCCTTGAATTTCGTTAATCTCACGAAAATTCATTGGAATCTTTCAAATTGGCATGAAATAGTTCAAACCCTTTGAGATCCCTTAAACTTATTGAAAACAATTAAAAATGCTTTGTAATATTTTTTATATCCCTAAAATATGACTGATTCTTTAAAATATTTTGTAATCCCTTGAAACACTTTCAATCTCTTAAAAACGTCTTGAAATATTTTAAAATACTCCAGGATTTTTCAAATTTTGTAAAATATTTTAAATCCTGACAAATCTTTTGAAATCTCTTGAAATCTTCTAAAGATATTAAAAATTCCTTAAAATCATTACGGTTATTTGAAACCCATTTAAATTATGAAAATCAATTGGAATTCTTATGAAATCTTTAAAAATATCACAAAATATTTAAAATCTTTGGATTTCTTTGGAAATACCTTGAATTATTTGAAAACAAAAAATGACTTCTATATTAGTATATTTAATCCTAAAATATGTTTCAACTCTGATGAATATAAGTCGCTTCATCAAAAAAGTTATTTCATTTGAGTTTATTATTCTTAATTTTCGAAACAGATGCGTACGTGTCTGAAAGTGGCGCGTAGACGACTTAAGGATCGACTGTGACTTTCGTAAACCAACTTCGGATATTTGAAGAGATTTTGGACGTTTGCTTTATTTTTGAAGCATAAACTTGAGGTAGGAAGCAATTCAGAAATGGCTAAAAGTATCAAAGAGATATTTATCAATCCAAATTGCATCTTAAAAATAATTCTTTTGGTGAGTTTAACCTTAGCATAAATATAAACGTTATAAATTAAATAATATAAATTATAATTCAGGCTGCGGCAGGTGCGCAAATTGGTTTCGAGGTGTATATGTCTACGTCAATAAACCAACTTTCATTTTTCGGTTTATTAAATTCAGGGGTCATTACTATCATTATCGCTTTGCTGATTGCCTTCATATTTTTCGAATCAACACCACGCACGGTATGATGATTTCAAAATGACGTTACCCTCAAATAAATTCACATTTGGCTATCAAATATTGACTCTTTTGCAAAAATAATTATTTTCTATTCTCTACATTTGTGTAGGAAATTTGTTTTCTCGCAGGCTGTATTATATTGATAGGAGAAACACTGTACAAATATGAAAAGCAAATACCAGGAAGGTCGACAGGTATACTCATAGTTATTCATATTTTGATTATTGAAAGTACACAAAAATAAAATTGATATAAAAACAACTTTATTCCAGGCGCTAATCAACACACCCTAGTAATGTCACTATGCATCGGTAAGATAAAATCTCAATGACAGAACAGAAAATTATTATACGCATTTTTAAGATTTGAATTTTAAAATTTTACTTGGACGGATTTCAGTGGAAGTCATCCTTATCCTACTCGATGCGATTTTTCTTCAAATTAAAAAGAAAGCTTAGTGTCCTGTACTTTTCTTAGAGGAGAATTCAAGAGCTTGAAAATCTTTGACTAAAAACTAAATCAAGTTATCAATCAAGAACGAAAATTAATACTGTGCTTGACGTTAATTTATCAGTAACTAATTTAATTTAGAACTTAGCATTAAATCTTAATTTCAAAAAAATTCAATGACTTTATGTGTAAAAGTATATTACATTTAATTTTTTTTAAACCGTGGATAACATGCAATCTTACCCACTCCTCGATATGTCAAAACTTGTTTTTCTCCACGTTTTTGGAAAAATATAGTCCTCAGCTGATGCAGAAAAGCTTTTTTAACTTATTTGATTGCAAAACTCGACGTCGGCTTGCAATACAAACTTCACATTCGTTAAAAAAGTTTCTTCTGCACTCATTGAACTTTAATCACAACATCGAAATTTATTCAAAGAAATTTCTTTAGCTGCTGATCTGCGAAGATTTACTAATTTAAAGCTAAATTTCACTGATTTGCCAGCGCATATATGCTGATTTAAATTAGCGGCATACTGATCGCTGATTCATTTTATCAACTTTATCAAAAACATCTACTTTAGATCCCAGTATTTGTTTGCATCTTTATATTCTGAATTTTCTACGTAATTAATTATATAGTTAAAGTTGCAGCTCGTTATTAGAACCTGCTTTGACGCTATTTCAACTTATAGCACATTAATCTTTTAACACCTAAGATAATGAAATATTAGAGTACTTTGACTCCATTTCCATCTATGGGCCCTACTTTGAATCTTTAGAGCCTAATTTTTTAAAACTCAAGACCCTACTTGACGCTGTTTAACCTCCCCTTCAATACTGACCCTACTTTGAATCGTTTTAGCGTACAATGTTCGAACTTCATGAAAATAAAGTAAAAATTATTTGTTACTCAGGTTAATTGAACTCTGTCGTCATCTTAATGACTGAATGCACACTTAATTAACAAAATTATTTAATTCAACATTTAAACTATTTGTCATTAACTATTTATATATAAATAAATACATCCTTGCAACGCTCAATCCCAGAGAAATATATTCTCTTAAATTGAAAATGCTGAAAAATTGTATGAGAATGATATTCAACATAGAAAATTACTAAAAACTGTCGACTAATAATTCATTATAAACATTTTTATCAATAATTAATGAAAGTATGTGTGTTCAACAGACATGTAGGTGATTGAGAATCACATCAAATTATAAGAATAAAATATTTTCTATCACTAACAAAAAATATTATGAACGAAATAAAAAATTTGAAAAATATATTTAAATATACATTTAATAATTATAATTAAATTTACTGATTGTGATTAAATTTCTATCAGAGTATTGCAGTTAATTAATTTGCAACATGATTTCATGGAGAAAAATAATTTTTTCGAACCACTTTTTCAATGGTTTGGTCATTTTTGTTACTAAGCAATAACAATTGAGAGTTTCTGAAACAGTTTCTCAGAGAAATATTACTATTTACGTGTCTACTACTTAATTTAGGAGAAAGAAATCATTTCTTTTCGTGAGCAAATGTTTATTGCTTTAATTTTTTTATCATATTTGTTGGAGAAAAGTAACATCTGGAAGTTTGAGACAACGAGACAATTAGTTATAAAAACAGTACTGTTATTGATAATATAAACTTATTTTCTGATTAATATTAGGTTGATTCTTGAACTAAATATTTTTATTTTTTAGTGTAATTGGATTATTTATAATGCTGAACGACTTTTTAAATATATTTGCTTAATAAAGAAATAAAAAGATACTGTTATTGAAAGCTGCAAGTTTGAAATTGTATTCGTTTAAGTAATAAATAACACAGAATCAAATTTAAATATGTAGCCTCAAATTCTTTTAAAGCGTATAACGTAGAATACTTATTAAAAACAAGAGAAATTTTATTGAACTCTTCAAAAATGGTTTCAAATATTTAACGATACAGAAAGTTTAAAAAAAGTAATTATTCAAATAATTGTTTTTATGTCTAACTGTCAGCCTATGTGTAAGCTGGGCACAAAAAATTAGAGAACAAAAGTTGTACAACCAATAAATACCTATAATTTTTGTTATTTGTCATTTTTTGATGGAACGCGTAGTTTTCGTTTTAATCATAAAAATAAAAAAACAAAAAATTTGAAAAACGACAAATAGCATGAAAAAAAAATTAATTGAAATAAATGGTTTACCAAAAAAGGATCTACAAATACCTTACTCATCATTTTTAAATAGGACGAGTAGATTTCATTTAAATCGTAAAAGATAAGATTGAAAATCAAAAAATAATTTTTGGAGAAATGACAGGAGACAACAAAAAAACAAGACAAAATTTGTTTACCCAAAAAAGGTCTACAAATGTTAATAACTTTTGTTATAAGAATACATTAGAAATAAAAAATTATCCTTTAGGAAAAACGATACAAGCTACAATAAATTTTTTTTAACAACATTTTTCGCCTAAATTATGTGGCGCGAGATGACAAATGTGCCCGCGCATTCAGGCCCGTAAAGCTGTAATTACAAAATTGTCACATAACAATAGGCATTAAATTAGAATTTAATGCTAATTTAGTACAAATGTAAGACGCAAAATAAATGTTGTGCACTATAATTTTTTGCAAAAATAATTAGTTGTTTAATTCAACAACAAAAGACGAATTTTCAACAAAGCAGTTTAAGCCTAAATCAGAATAGATTAATTTTTAATAGAAGTTGTATTTTTAACCAAAAATGACATTTATACCAAAGGATATGAGTTCTCAAACAAAGAAACGAATTTTCATATAAATAATTAAATTTTAAATCAACTAGCTGAGTCTTCAAAAAAAAAAATGAATAGTTAACAAAGTGTTTCAAATATCAGCCAAGCTCTCAACCAAAAAAAATAAATTTTCAACGAAAATTATAATAGTTGATATTTCAACCAAAAAAGAAATCAGTTTTAAATAAAAAATAGCTTGATTTATCGAAAAGACAAATTTTCAAAAATTCAAGCACTGGATATTTCATTTAAAAAAATTAATATTTTTTAACGAAAAAAATTAATTTTTCACAGATTAGTTAAATTTTTAATCCACGGAGATTATGCTTCAACCATTGGAAAATGGATTATTAACGAAGTATTTCAAATTTCAACCAGTTAGTTTAATTTTCAACCAGAAAAAGTTAATTTTCAACAAACGAAGTTAATTTTCAACAAAAGAATTAAATTTTCCACAAAATAGTCGAATTTTTAAGCAAATAAGATAAATTCTGTAAATTAAAATAGAATATTAGACTTTTTAATTAAAAAGAATTAACTTTCAACCACATGATAGGAATTCGTTACAAAAGGAGGAAAATGTGGAATTGGGATGAGTGGTAAATCTGCTTATTCAATAGACAGTTTATTCACTCTATTTGCTGTATAACTATGTATGTTCCAAAACATAAATTATGTTCATAAATATATATATATATATATATATATATATATATGAAATAAAATCGAGTAAAATTTATCGATTTCGAAGTGAATAGTAAATAAAAAGAATTTTTCTCTCACTTGAGCTTGTAATTAGGTACAGCAAATCACGAACTGCGTATATCGAGAAAGGCATTACACACGGTAATATTAAATGGTTTAACAATTGCCTAGATTAAATCAGCAAATGTGGCAACAAACTCGTGCCATGTTTCTTCCGGCACCATTATTGGGACTTTCATTGTTCTTTAATTCTTAATCCAAGGAGAATAATTCTTCAGTTATAAATCCTAATAAAACGCGAAAATGTTTATTCGTTCTTCCTTGGTCGTGATTTCTCTTCTCTATCTGCTGACGATTGTGGAATTCTCAGTAATATCTTACGAAATGAAAATGCAGGGAGATTTAAAAGTAACTGGATAATGGTGATGGAAAGAATTTACAAGCCGCTTCTGGATGTGCAAGCCTTTGTTGCAAAGGATGAGGGGAGGGCAACTGTATGACTGGCTCGCTGATAACGTGAGAAATGTTGAAATCTTTTTATTTAATTGAAGCAGTACTATTTAGCTAAGCTGTTTTAAATAAATGATCATATATAGGTTTTATAACATTTTCCAAGCGTAGAAAATTTTTGTTTTCTTTTCTCGAGTCAAATGAGTTATTTAGATTTCTACGTCATTTCACGAAAAATAAAAGATTTAATTATTTTGATCATATGTTGTTCAGGAGTAGTTTTAATTAATATAAATTTCTAAAAATTAAATATAATTGGGGTAGTTTTTTCATTCATTCTCAACATTTAAATGGCTAGCTCTACACACACTCTACACACACTGTCTAGAACTTCGAGTTCATTATTTACAAAACTGTACATTTTACGAGCATTTTTGTAGCTCGAGGGAGTAAACTCAGAAGTAGCTGGCGGCCTAAAAGGGATAACCCACATGTTGAGCATTGGCCTCTACTTTCATATCAATTTAAGAAGAACTTCGTTGATTTATCACTGGCATCATTTCATATTAAAAACTCATCAACAAATGCACAGAAAACTTTTTGCCTACTCTCAAACTTTTGTCTGTGACTTGCCTTAAGCTAAATACACTGTTAGAAAAAATTCGTACAACTGTACACCGAAGTGTACAGTTGTAATGACGTGGTGCGATATTTTGGTGCG